>CAAE01009926.1:17800-67340 GCA_000180735.1 Tetraodon nigroviridis | reverse complement strand
GGCTGACATTCATCTAGCCAACTGTTTCCAAAGCGGCATCAAGCCAGCGGCATCTGTGAGAGTGAAGAAGGAAAGTATCAATTTCACGTTTGAATGACTTAGAGGTTAATAATTGAGTTTGGTGTACCGGTAATAGGAGTGATCTCTAAGTTACAAGAAAATGTCATGGTCATAATCTTTCCTATTTATGAGAACAAGGCCCCTCAACTCATTTGTAAATAATGTCCTTATTGTTACTCATAGCGGTGAACTTTCTTCTCTCCTCTACCTTCAAATCTTTTGGCTTGGTGAGAAATAATTCATCAATATCATTTTCTACCAGTTTGAGAGGTTCTTGGGATAGTGTAAAACCTGTACATTGTCCTTATTGTAATTTAGGTTTTGTAGAGCAGAACAACTTATACATTTTAACGTTGGTAGAAATAGGATTGGCATGAGTGGAAGGCACATAGAACAGGCCTTTGTTCAGCATGGAGTGTTCAGAGTCCGAAAGGGTGTGGTCGGTGAGATTGAAGGTGATCTCCTCTTTCTCCTTTGTCGTGAATGGAGTTTGAAGTTTCTCTTTTAGATCCCCGCCTGCCCCTTCAAGTCTTCTTAGCCCCATGTGGTCATGGTGTGGATGTCTGGTTTGTGGCCTTGGCCTTTTCCTCACTCCATGAGGTCCATGAGCCCAAGGTGTAGGAAAGATATCTCACATGTTTTCTGATGCTGGGAACGAAATGATTGTCAGCTTTCCATGGATAAATGTGTTGTTTTTGTAGTCCAAAGTGGCCCTCCTAATTTTACGAATTATCATCATTTGCGTTTTTAGCCGTATTTGGAGCCGTATTTGAAGATGTCATTTTGTAATTACTTATAATTACTTTATATTTTTGAAAGTAGCATCTTCTAGAATAGTGGATTTGTGCTTGAATATCAGTTTTAATGTCTCTGCGTGCTGGAAAGCTTGGCATGAATGTATTTAATTACTAAGACCATCAGGTCAAGAGAGGCCTCATTCAGGATTTCGCAAATTTGGTGCAAAAGTGTTCACAATTGAATCTCAAAGTGGGGGCCTTCTCAATTCCAAGGCCTCTGGGAGTGTGTTCTGCTGTCACGTTCTCACTCAGAGTGGTGCCGTGTAGTTGTCGTCTGGTTTCCTACAGGGACAGATGCTTAAGATCTCGGATTAGGTGATTTCCATTAGTATTTGTAGAGGGAACATCAGGTGGCTCATCAGTGGGAAAAAGGATCCTTTCAATGTCCTCCTCCAGAAAAGTATTGGTTTGTGCAGTCACATCTGTAACATTTTGTTCTAGAGTTCAAACCCTCTTATTTTGGTTTGAGTCTACTTTCCCCGAGGGCCTTGCACCTAAGCAGACATCCACTGCCATCCAGAGCACAAGACATTTTTCTACTTTTGTCACATTTGTCTTTTGTTTTGCGACTGCCACTGTTTTGGTCCAGTGGTTGAGCATCGCAGCATTTACAGCAGTTTTCCTTTCGTCGTAGAAGTGATAACATGGAACTGCTGGTCTCAACGAGGAACTATCCCTCTCATGGTTTATTTACCGTATTTATTTTTTTGTAGCGTGTCCTGTGTTTCCCCATGACCTGTAACCTGTTGCTTCCGTCCTGCTGGGATCATTCCAGTTGGCTGCCATGACACGCGGCCCGACTCTGAAACAAGACTCAAGTATTTGTTTGCCACACGTGTTGATGATGGTCTAGTGAATGAAACATTCACTTTGCCTATTTTGTATTTTACACGTGTTTCTTTGTGCACTTACACTATAAAAATAAGGGGTTTTTTATTTGTTTGTTGGTTTTTTTGCATCAGACAGCCTCCATCATGTCAAGAGTGCAGGCCTCCTTTCTTTTGCTTGAGTCTACTTCCTGAGGGCCCTGCACCTGAGCAGACATCAAATGCCATGCAAAGTACTTTTTTTTTTTTTTACTTTTGTAGTGCAATAGCGCAGATAATGCGTTTTTTAAACCAGAAGAGTGCAGCAATTCATTGTTTTCTGTACCACTATTTTCTTTATGAGGTATAGTGATTAAAACTGATAACTATCGGGAGGGAAAAAAGAAGTTGTACGCCATTTTACGAGTTTGGATTTTTAAAAAAATCAAAAGCTCAATAATGTGCTCTGCTCCGGTTGGTCTGTCGGCTGTAACAAGCCTCTGCGCTCATGGTTTATTCATTCGATGGGGCTTTTCGGTGCACACAAATGGAACCAAGCACGTGTCATTTCAGACTGTTCTGTGGAATTTAGATGGATGTTAATGTGGGTCACGATGTATCCGAAGGGTACGTTTGCTGCCGACGGCTGTGCTCTCTGTCCACATTCCGTGCAGTCGGAGGTATATGATTACAAGTGTGCGTCATTATCAGAGGGAGTAGCTGACAAGGATGAGAGAATGGAAGACCTGTGTGTCCTTCTGTTATTGCTCATTCACCTCATTTGGGCTGACACAAAGTGTGTCTGATCACATTAACTGCACTGTGTTATTATATCTAATAGGTTAGTTAACATTGAAAGGTTAGATGGAGTTCTCAAATGGTTCTGTACAGAACCTCATGTTGTTCAATCAGCAATTGCAGCAGTTGTCAAAGGAGTGTTTGCCTTACTCCAACAAAAGAATCTAATGAAATACAATAATTATGAGATTGTAATAAAAAAAGGGTGTTTGTCTTCAAGGTATTAACACAGAAATGATCTTGGAGTCAGTTATTTGTCAAACGCGTAAGTACATCGTGCTTCCTGTGACCCTTTCCATTCTTGATGACAGGCAATTGAAATATCCCCTCTAGGCCTCTCAAATTGCTTCCAACTGTAACATTTAAATACAAAATTTACCTTATTCTCGGCAAACTAGACTTTTTCCTCTATGTTGTGCAAAAACACCATTTCCTGTTATTTGCTTTGCTTTCCTTTATTTGTTTTTCATTGTTTGTCTGACAAAAACGCTAAACTTACAGCCTGATTTGCGGTTTGTTTACAGAGGGTTTGGCCGTGGGTGTTGGATTTGGAGCCATTGGTAAGACTCCATCTGCCACTTTCGAAAGCGCCAGGTAAGAGCAGAAGCTACGCACAGAAGCATGAATGATCTTAATTTAGGTCACATTATTCTGATCTATACTCTAGTTCACGCCAGATTCTTTGGTCCAAATGGCAGTTGGAGTATGCTCACTGTTACTGGTGCCAAATCCTGATGGGAAACAGCCGTGTCGATCAATTTAGCCTATTTGCAGTCGGATCATACCCAGTCCTTGATAGTAGATGTTGTTGTCAGTCATGTCAGCAAACGTGATGTGATACCACAACTAAAATCAATTATCAAAGTCAACATGGCATAAAATGGCATAGAAACAGAGAGGCCTAAACCAGTATTGTTTCATTTTTTTTTTTTTTTTTAAATAAGAGGTTAAAGCAGGAGTGGGCTCTTTATATTAAAACTCCCCTTGTTGTACTTTACCTTTATAAGGGCGGGTGTCTGTGCTGACATCTGGTGTTTACGGCTTCAGGAGCTTTTGAAAACGATAAAAATGACTAGACCTCAGTTCTTTTTGAAAACTGTTCAAACAAAGATTGTCTTATTTTTTCCTAATTTGTCTTAAGTTTGTCTAGATTATTTTGAGGTTTTCTTTTTTCGTCACTCAGAAATTTAGCCATTGGGATTGGAATCCAGAATTTCCCAGAAGGCCTAGCAGTGAGTCTGCCACTCCGAGGCGCCGGGGTCTCCGCGTGGACGGCCTTTTGGTGAGGGGAAGCCGATCGCTCGAGTTGAAGTGGTGGTGCAATAAAGCCTCATTTTCCAGACTTAACTGTGTGCTTACATGTGAACCAGGTACGGGCAGCTGAGTGGGATGGTGGAGCCTCTGGCTGGGTTGCTGGGAGCCTTTGCCGTGGTCTTGGCAGAACCCCTCCTGCCATATGCGCTGGCGTTCGCCGCTGGTGCGATGGTGTATGTGGTGGTGGATGACATTATACCAGAAGCTCAAGTAAGGTACGGAAGAGGAACACTAGGGATTGACAAGGAAATGAAGCTGTTGGTGTGGTTTGGTTTTTCATACACCCAAGAGTGGAAGCACAAGACCTCCGAAACGAGAGATTTTTTTGATCATCTTTCTCTTCTTCATCAGTGGCAATGGGAAGTTGGCCTCCTGGACTTCCATCCTGGGCTTCGTCGTGATGATGTCGCTGGACGTGGGCTTGGGTTGACCACACATCAGCACCACGAAAGCACTTCAGAGCTTTTTGGTTTTTTTTTTTTTGTTTTTTTTTTTTAATAGAACGGGACCAAATGAAGTGTTTTAATTCTACAAAAACTATTTGTTCATGCTTGAAGTTCAGAAACGAATGTTTTTTGCGATTCCGATGAGAATACGAGTGGACACGGATCGTCATTGTGTGAACTGCTGCTTCTAAATAGCAGTTTGCCTCCTCCGACACGTCGCATACCTCATTTTGGAATGATAAATCTATTTTTGTTTCCACAGATGTTTTGTTGATGGACGTTGTTTATTTTATTTTATTTTCCTTATAGCCATAATCTGCTAGCTCAGGGTTAATGCGTCACAACAGCTGTGTGTTAAAAGGTCCTTTAATATGCGTCAACTGTCCATCTTTAACTTGGTTTCTTCAGCTCTCCTGCCACCCACAGGCCACTCTGGAGAATCACAACGTGGGACACGTCTAGTAACTTACATGTACAAGTTGAACATGTGAAGTATTTCTACCATTAAACGTGATTTCATCGTTTTTATTGTTTACGTTTTAGAAATTGGGTTAATATAGCCATTATCTGATTGTTTCATTCACTTGTTTTTCATTTGATACAACCCAAACACTTTTCCAAGAGGGTTTTTTTTGTATGCATACTAAAAACAACGTGCATCAAAGACGTACAAAACAAACTTTACTCTTTCAGAGCGGTTTTCTAACACTGACAAACAGAAACGTTTTCTAACCAAACAGACACACAAGAACTGACATGAACCGCCGGCAGCAGGTTACAGGACGATGGCGGTGGCTGGTTTGTGTTGTAAAAAGTTGACCAGGCTGGACGGCATTTCCAGCTGGTCGATGCAGTGGATCCTGCCGATCTTTCTGAGGTGTCTCCGCACAGCGAGACGGCACTGGGACGTCAGCGCCTTCGGATTTCCTGAAGACGCAAAAATACCAGCAACAACCATGTAAATTCAGACTTACAGTGATACCAGTGGGATAGTACCGTTGTGAGTGTTAAGTATTATTTCTAGATGTACAAAACGCTGCGGATGTGTGACCTCCCGCGGGAGTGACCGACCGACCGCTCCGATACCTCTTTCGTGCAGAAGCAGTTCCACCGCCTCGTTCTGCTTTGTGGATTTCTCAATGATCAGCGTTGGGAGGTAGACGTTCGCCCCGAAGTCGATCAACAGCCGGACGTACTCCACGCCACAGCCGTGCCTGAGGCACATCTCCAGCACAGTTTTGGGCTGTTTGACCGAACTCAGCAGCCCTGCGTCGGTGCAGTTGTAATCTGGGTCCGCACCAAAGAGCAGCAGCAGCCTGAAGCAGTCCAGGTGGCCGTAAACGGCGGCCAGGTAGAGCGGCCCGCTGGACACCCGGGCGCTGGATGTCCACAGCAGAACTTTGGAGCGAGAGTTGACCTCTGCCCCACGCTTCAGTAATTCCTTTAATATCTCCGCGTCCCCCTCCCGAGCAGCGGTGAGGACAGGGGAGCAGTTGTTGGAGGAACTGCCGTTGGGGCTGGCACCAGCCCTGAGGAGGGCTAACACACAGTCCAGGTATTTGCCTCGGACAGCTGTGAACAGGGGCGTCTGAGCCTTGACGTCCACGCAGTCCACCAGAGCACCGTGAGCTAGCAGGACCTGCAGGCAGCTGAGGTTGCCTTTGGACACGGCGGCGTGGAGGGGCGTCCCGGCGATGCCCCAGCCGCCTCTGAGGTTGATGACTTTCCTGTAGATCTCTTGGCAAAGCATCTCATCAAGGAGTCTGTCATTGTTTTCCAAGACGGCCTGTCTGAGCTGGGAAATGTCCCAACTGCTTTGTTCTTCTTCAGGTGTCCTCAGGTGGAGCATAGAAGGTTCTGAAAACATGCAAACACAGAAAACAGCATGAGCCAAATATTCAAAATACGTTCAAGGGAGTTCTTTTTGAACAATTTAGGTGGCTTATTGTCTTAATGTAGTCACTACGCTGATCAAAAACGATACTATCTCACACTTAACTGCACATTTCCAGCCCATTATTGGCAAGTACAGACCCCATGAAAACCCTTAGTCCAGGACTGTAAACAGATTATTGTTCATTGAACGTTACCGGACGGAGCTGATACGCGGTCGACAACAGGGAGCTTTTCCGTCATTTTAAGGTCACAAGACATAGCCTAACCCTAAGTAATAACCGATCGTGTTTTGTAAAGAACTTGCACAATAGTACCTTTATTTATTTCTTTCGCACACAAACACTCAGCTGTTTCTTTCCACTTCCCGTTTGCTTCGGTTCTTCTACCATCTTGCTCCGTTTTCTTCTTCGTCGCCTTTGAATCGGCAGTTGTTGCGCTCAGACGCTCTCTGCTGCCCCCTAGTGCTCGAATGCCAGAATTATTAAATTAATATTAGGGAAAAAACGGAAAACAACAAAGATCGGAAAACGAAGAAAACGGTTCTTTGGTTGTTTTTTTTTTGTATGGCCTTAAATAAAATTTGACGACTAATATTTAAGTTTAACTCCATCACCTAAACGTACTATTAATTAATACTTGTAAGTAGGTTATTTGTTACTTTGTGTTCTTGTCATATTTCACATTCTATTTTCCTATTTTCTATATTTTCTATCCTAATTTGTTTGCTTGTAAATATTTCTAATATTTATATTTATTATTGTATGCTACTGAAAGAGTGCAGTTTTGCCATTGTGTAATAAATAAACTCTGTGGAATAAATAAGCACTATTCTATTCTATTCTGTATGCTTTTTTATCCTAACAACACACCAAGAATATGCTAATTGTAATTAGTCTTTTAGAGTTTTGTTTGTCTAGTTTAATGGCATGATGTAACTTACAGGTGTTATAAAAATGTGAAATAATTTATGGAGCTTTTTGCAGATAAAAAAACCTGCCTCACCAGAATTACCAAGAAAAGCATTTCTGTGGCAACCCCCAGACTATTCTGTCTAAAGCTTATTTGCTTCCTCTCCAGGCAACCTAGATGGCATCCTTTAAAAAAAAAACATTCTGGTTTTATTTTCTTTCTTTTTTTTCTTTTTATGTGCGTCACACAGCTATTGTTTGTTAACGCGTTGGGGTCCTAGTCAGCTAGAGTCAGTTTACTGCAAAAATCTTGTATAAAAAAATTAAATCTGCTTTTAAATTTTTAAAAGACATACCATTCAAAATATTAAAGTCCTTGTGCTGTATTTTTTAATTTTATTTTCTTCTGCACAAGTGTGGGCATTTAGGACATGTGAATGAGCAAAGCTGGCCTCCTCTGTCTACTTTAATTCTAAAGCTGTTGCTGAGAGACCGCGTAAAGTCAACTTGGCGTTCCAAAGCCTTTAAGATAGTGACAAGACCATAACTCACAGCACGCCCTGCAAGACAACAGGAGGAGGAGTTAGTGGAGGGACAGAAGACAGGAAGGATGGCAACACTTATAAATCGTACCAGAGCAACGAGAGGGATGAAGAGGGAATCAAATCCAAAACTGAATCCCAGCTATGGTGATCCACTGATTGCAGGAGCAGTCTCGTGGTGATCAGACAGGGTGTGTTACCCCAGGGGGATGTGATGGCCTTCGCACAATGACCTCTGCATCACACACACGCAGACTCGGGGTCCTCTGTGTGGTTCTGACCACAGTGGCCACAGGTAAGAAGCTTCGGTTTGTGGTGAGAATCTTTCTGCTTTTTATTAAAGTTCAATTTAACTTTTATTCAAGTTTCATATAACTGTATCTGAATTTAGTAAATTTTTAAAACATGTTTTAGAAAGATTTTTGTGGTTAGAATTTAAAGACAGATAATCATCTTACAAGTGTACTTTCTTTTTCAAACAAAATAAATGCTAACATTGAATTGTGTGTTGATAATTATAATTGCTGAATAATAAAATGTATGTATTATGTTACCTTCTGGTAAGCTAAAGAAAGTTTAAAAACAGAACACACCGGTAGCTATATTGGCTTGGACGCGCTCTGCATGAATAAACCGCCACAGCTCAGACTGTCCCTCTGTCTATCTCTGTTATCTGATGGATAAGACAGGTCTTCAGGAAGACATATTGTTCTGAATGGGTATCTTAAATTTAGCTGACGTAGACAGGTCTAAAGAACGGTCCAATATCATAGATTTTGAACTGGACATCTTTGCTACTTAGACTGTACAAATAACAATGTTTTACCTTCCTCCAGCAGACATCCTGTGTCCCAAAGGTGGCCGGATCCACTTGGGGAGCTGGCGATGCTATTGGCTGACCGGGGCGGTGTCGCCGTGGGTCGGTGCACAGGGTTCCTGCAGGGAGATGCCGGGAGGTGATCTGGCTTCGGCCGGCAGTCTGGAGCTGCAACATTTCATCCACTCCTCATTCCCTCAGTATGTGTTAGAACATTTATTCAGGTATCCCCTCGTGACTTTACCTTTGACCTCACCTTTCCACATGTGTGTACACTGGAATAAGAAAAACAACGGTGTGGATTTGGGTGAAGGAGTCAGGCCATGAAATGATGGATCCTGTTGGTTTTTCATGGCGGGAGAGAGGGGGTGAAAATCAAGAAGAGTGTGTGCAGATGGCCCTGGGGACACCTGGACAGTGGAGGAAGGCTCCGTGTTCAGGACGGTACCTCTTCCTCTGTGAAAACGATGTCACAAGTAAGATATACACTCTGGTAAAATAATCAGATCTGATAAACTGTATATAAAAACAGTAAAAATACAAGCATGGGTTATTTTATCCAGAGTTTCTGCCGTCTGGGGATACTTATCTGACTGGATTGGTTCTGATGACCGGTGTCTACACAGAGACCCAGATAAAGCTGCTTCCAAACATCCCCGACCTTGGACATCAAACAGTGGAGGTCAGTTTCAAAATGTAACGATGCAGAAAGAAATCTCAAATGATACGCTTCTAGAATTAAAAAAAATGGCATGTGATGGTAAAGTGTCCACTAATAGAGCTAATTTCAACAATCAGTCCCATCTACAAATTATCTTGAAATGGGATAGAGTCAGTGTTGCATTTTTTTTCTTGTTCTTTTTTTCTTGTTGCTGCTTTTACTTCTATGTTGTTGTTTCTAGTTAGCTATAAATATTATGATCTATGTTGACAATAAATAAAGTATTTCTATTCTATTCTATTAATGCTCTTCATTGCGCTTCAGGCAGTTCTTGACCAGACTTTATGGTATGGCAACATTTACTGTCCTGCTTCACTGATTGGATGGCGGCGTTTCTGATTTCCGAGTATCAATAATAATTGTATTTTTCCTTTTGTTTGAATCTTCTGGATGATTGCTGTATGTTCTGACACCTGCAGATCCAGCTCTTCCCAGGCATGTGGTTCAGTCATGCAGGTCAACTGGTGTCTGTGCAGCTTGTGGTGCAGCCAAGCCCTGTGCCTTCAGTGGCTCGACTCCACATCCTCAGACCATACTGCAGTCCCAGCCAACACCTGGTACCTCCAGGTGATAATTGTCAGATGTTTTTTTTAATGTTTGGTGTTGCTTTAACCATGCAGGGAATAATCTTCTGTTTCCTCCAGGATGCAGCTCTGTCATGAATCCATTCAGCTATTGCTCATCACAGCCACTATGCAATACCACAGGGGGGTGTAGCCTCGGCCAGCACTGGTGTCACCTGACTGAAAGCTGTTTGGACACCACCAATCCCTGCAGCCCCTATAATGGTGTAACTGCTGCCCGCTATGCTTTACCACCTAGATTTCCTGCAATGCCACCTTTCTACCACATTGCAGCAGATATGCCTCTAAGGACAAACCCAAGCTCGGAACCTCAAATGTTAAAGGTGAGTCCACCTTTGATTATTTTATTTATTTATTATTTAGAATTTTTCCAGTTAATCTTTAATTATTTTTTTTCTTACAGCTTATTCTTCCAGATAAACCTATTATGGTGTATCCTGATGATATTGTGGCAGTGCAGCACACTCGCCATGCTGGGGCATTCCTCCATTGCTTGAGTAACGAAGCTTCTATGGACTCCCCTTGGCGCCAAAGTTACATGTCCTTTAGGGGGTCAGAGCTGGGAGGCTGGTGGGGGGGTAGCTCCCCTCTTTTACCTCAAGCAGTGCAATGGGTGGATGGGGTGACGTGCGATCTGAAGATACTCTATGTGGACAATCTTCAGAGTGGGACAGAGCATGATGATCATTCGCTCTCCAACTATGAAGAGACAACTGCAGCCCCGGATATCTGGGTGCCGAAAACAGATCCCAGATCTAGATTTGGGCTTACTATCATTCACCCTGTGCCGGATGAAAACAACCAAATTCATGTCAAAATCAATGATCCTACCCTCATTGTTGTCAAAGTCTTGTCTGGACAGAGAGTGTTGAGCTCCTGGTCAACTCCAGTTCTTCAGACAGGTGTCCCCTTCCTTCCATCTTGTCCTGAGGAGGTGGTTTCTTCCTGTCCTGGCTGTGTGGCACGTTCCCCTGATGACTGGTTTTCCTCTGTCACCTTGGCGCTGCCCTCTGTGGGGGTTCAAATGATGAACATCAGCGCGATGGATGCAGTGAGGTCTCAGATTGTGACCGTGAAGGTTTGTGGCTATGAGGCAGCAACGGGGCTCAGTATTGAGTCACATGGATGTCCGAGGATGATCGTAGACACCCCACAGGTGAGGACAAACATGCCCACTGTACTAGTTAAAGTATTATGGGTGATTTAATAATAATCAGTCTTTTTGTTTGGTTTATAAATCAAATAATAGATAATTCCAAACAAGATTTCAACTTTTTTCCCCCCTAAATTCCTTATGGGACTATCTAGCTTATATGTTGTGTTTTGAATTGCAGTCCTTTACAGCTAAAGTAGAGAGGGGCTCTGCAGTAAAATTTACATGGGTGATTGACGACTTGGAGAAATTTACCCACGAAGGAGAATCCTACACTGTAATGTTTAGAAAGCCTTCAGAGCACAAGTTAAAGGTAACCTGAAAATGTGATATTTGTTTATATACATGAAAATATCCTCCTTCATGAACCAAGATTCAAGCTTTTTGTTTATTGTTTACTAGGTAATAGCTTCCAACCCCGTTAGCTCCCAGAGTGAACAAATCCTCCTGTGTGCTGATGATGTGACCCCCATGGCTGATCCAGAGTTCTTGTTGGTCAGGAACATTGTAGCTGCGAATGTTCCAAACCTCTACACTATTAGGGTCAAAGCAGACGCCTCGCTACCAGTCACATTTATGTAAGCAGAAGCTTTTTTTTTTTTCTATTCAAAATGCTAACTTTACACATTGTCACAATAAGTTCTGGGTGCTGTTTTCGGTACAGATGGGATTTTGGGGATGGACTCAGCAATGTAATTCACACTAAACCTGCTTCATGTCAAAGACTGATGGAACGTTCAGAAAGCACAGAAAAACAATCATATGTCCAGGATTCTGTGAATTTTACCTACTCTAAAGCAGGTAAATGCTCCCTTTGACCTATTCATGTTTGAATTTTGAAATTTCTGCAGAATACCAAATTTCTGTTTGTTTTACACAGATGACTATGAAGTTCACGTCCAAGTCTCTGACCAATATGAAAACAAAAATGTTTTCATAAAGATAAGAGCCAGTCTTCCACTCAATCGTCTCGTCATTTCCTCTTCTCCTTCGATGATTCTTGTCGAACAGAGGCTGTTTTTGGAAGCTATCACTGATCCTACGTCATCTGGTGTTAACTACGCATGGGATTTTGGAGATGGTTCAGGAATTGTCCGAAATGTGCAACAAAAAGTCAGTCACGCTTTTCTGTCTGCAGGCTTTTATAATATCACAGTGTATGCAAACAACACGCTAACAGTCCTGTCAGCCTGGCACATGGTGGAAGTTTCTGAGAAGATCTCTGGGCTCACGCTCAGCCACAGCGGACCCAGTGAATTGAAATACCCTACCAATTTTATGGGTACTGTCACTACTGGAACGAGTCTTATTTGGACTTTTGAATTTGGCGACGGGTTCCTGATGGAAAACCTTACAGACAGCTCTGTTTCACATGTCTACCGATTGCCAGGAATCTATACAGTAAGAGTAACTGTTTCAAATTCTGTCAGCCAAGCTCATCAGTCTATCACGACTGAGGTCTATCGGTTAGCCGTGAGCGGAATGCTCCCCACAAAATGTGTTGAGAGTGAAAGAGACACGCAGCTAACGGCTCAGGTCAATGGGAACATATCAACCCTTACATTCCATTGGCTGTTTGGAGATGGGTCGTCTGTAACTGTGGTGAAAGGACAGTCGGTAGTGACACATACATTTAGAACTGCTGGTAATTTTCATATTAATTTGACTGTATTCAGCACTGTCACGTCAGCTTCGTTCAACACAATGCTTTGCGTCGAAGTAGCAATCAGGAATATAACAATACTGTCATCACAGGAAGTGGGGGCAGTGGGAGCAGAAGTGTGCTTCCAGGTGCTTGTTTCCCCTGATCAGACGACAGGGTGTCAGCTGCAGTGGCTGACCAGCCCCTCCAGCCTCTTGTCCAGGGCAGAAAACACCCAGCGATGTTTGGTCTTTGGAGATGAAGGTGTGCGAAGAAATATCAGTCATAGCAACTAACAACATCAGCGTTCAAACAGCTATTTATAGAATCGCAATCCATAAAACCTGTTGAAAAGTTCTCTGCGGCACACAATATCGCAGGGGCCACGCTGACAGTTGATACGGCAGCATCGTTTTGGGTGGTCAGTTGTGTTGGCAGCAATGTGTCTGTGCTTTGGGACTTTGGGGATGGTTCTCCTGTGAAGCACACACAAAATGTCTCTCACGTCTTTACTAAGGCAGGTAACTTCACGGTCACTGCCACAGCTTTTAACTCTGTCAGCCGTGAATCTGTAATCTTTTGTGTAAACATTGAATTTCCTGTTTCCGACCTTTCAATTTATATTATTCCGCCATACGGCGTGGTGGGAGAGGAAGCTGTTTTCACTGCAGTTAGTAGCACTATTGGTAACGCCACATATTTTTGGATTATAAATGGTAAAAACTCATCAATGCTCAGGAGTCACCAGCTTGAATTTACATTTTTAAATCCAGGAGTCTATCAGGTGAGGGTAATAGGAACGAACTCGGTGAGAAGAGAGGAGGCAACCATTTCAGTTGCAGTGTTTGAAAGAATTGAAGGGCTTCGAATCGAATGTCAGGCTATAATTAGTGTGAAATATGTCCCAACCCATGAAAATCTACTTTTTGTTCCTTCAGTCACTAAAGGTTCCAATGTTACCTATCGCTGGCTCGCTATACAGAGCAAAAACCACCTAGAAATTACTGGTGAGGGAGATATTTTCCAAATATCAGCCGAAACTCCTGGTAAAATTTCAGTTCAGGTGACAGCCTCTAACTTTTTGGGTGAAGCCAGCAAAAGCTTTTTTTTAGAGGGAGTGGAGCGTCTGAAAGGGGCACTTATTACATCGCAATCAGATGTGGTGGCACTCGGCGAAACTGTGAATATTTCTGTGTCTGTGACTGCCGGATCACACCTCAGGTACTTTTGGCACGTGAAACCCAATCATCCACCCGTGGAGACAAATGTGTCCTTTCTCCTCCAGACGTTCTCAACTGTTGGTCATAGTTCGGTCAATGTCTCAGTTCTAAATGTTATCAGTCAGAGCAATGTCACTAAAGACTTTACTGTTCAGGAGAAGGTCCAAGAGGTGGACTTTGAAATTGACGGAGGGACACGTCCATTTTACGTCCCAACAAAGAACGCTGTCACACTTCATGGCCTTAGTCAGAAGGGAAGTAATCTGCACTGGAGCTGGAAAATTGGAGGTGCCACGGTTGCTTTTTTTAACCAGCAAACTAGCATCTACTCTTTTTTACATGCTGGTATCTACCAGGTATCTCTTAACATCTCCAACAGGGTCAGTTGGATGGCTGTTTCACATAACGTCACTGTCCAGGACCCAATCAAGCAACTTGTCCTGAAAGTTTCCAAGTCTTCTTCCTGCAGTGGAGAAGAAGTTACATTTGTTGCAGCAATCTCTAGCGGAAGCAATGCGAGTTTTGCTATAACATTCAGAAAAGGAGACTGGGTCTACAGTCAGAATATTCCAGGAGGTCGTTTCACCACATCAAGCCTTCCAGCAGGCACCCTTCTGGTCACAGTCAAAGCATGGAACTGGGTCAGTAGTGCTGAAGCGTCCTCCAGCATCCTGGTCATAGACGGCATTCAGGGTTTGCGAATCGTGAACTGTTGCTCGGGGTCTCTTGAAGCTGAAAAAGCGAGTTTTTTCAAGTCAGAAATTCAAAGTAGAGATCCAGTTAACTACACGTGGAGGTTTCATTTAGTAGGTTTTGAGCCTTTGTGGTTCACAGGGCAAGAAGTGGTCTTTTCTCCTCCTGGTAGTGGTTTTCTGTTGATTAGCGTGCTGGCCACTGATGGGGTGTGCTCCAAGTCTGTGAATGGTACTGCCACAGTCCAGTGGCCTGTTAACAACCTCAGTCTTGTCTGTCATTCAGACAGAATATTTGCCGGGCATGCTGCCAGATTTTCAGCAGATGCATTTAACGGAACTAATGTCAGTTTTCTCTGGGACTTTGGAGACTCTACTGATCCGTTAGCGACAGATTCTGACAAAGTCAGTTATACCTATCATACTCCTGGAAAATACAACATTGTGATCATAGCCTTCAACAATGTCAGCCGTATAACCGCGCATCTGTACGTGGAGGTGGAAATACTTCAGTGTTCCAGCCCTCAAGTCTCACTTGTCCACAGTTGTTCCACCATCATCAGGTCGAGATCAAATTATTTTGAAGCAAGTGTTGTGAGCAACTGTTCCGCTTACAACATCAGGTATCAGTGGGAGGTACTGACCCTGTCCGCTACTTATCCCGAAATAATGCTTTCAGACAACAAAGCCAGACTTGGAGGTCAGGAGGCAGCTTCACTGCTGCTTTTAATCCCAAAACACTCTCTCAGTGTGGGACAGTATTGTCTGCTGTTCACCGTTTCACTCCAGGGAACACCCCTACAAGTCCAACAAAATACTACCATCACAGTGGTCAACGCTCCACTGGTTGCTGTCATCAAAGGAGGCTCAAAAAGGCTGTGGCCACACCTCAGTGACCTCACACTGGATGGATCTGAGTCACAAGATCTGGACAGAGAGCAAGGAGAAGAGGATATGCTGAAATACGACTGGTCCTTTGTGGCACTGGTAAATCCCTCATGTTAAATCATCATCAGATATGAACATTTAATGGGTTTAACTGCACATTTATCTACATATTTGACTTGTGTTTGTCATTTCAGAGCTCTTCACAGTCTCAGTTGATCAAGCAGACTATTGAGAGTAAAAGCAGCAGAGTTACTATACCCAGCACACATCTACGCCCTGGGACAGTGTACATATTCACTCTGACTGTGCACAAGACGAGGAGGAAACCCTCGTCAATCAACCAAACAGTGAGTATAACCACCACTGTGTGTATAAGAATTGTTGAAAATGGCAGAAAAGGCTGCCTATGGTTTTACAATGAGTGTAACTGAATAGTAGACTTTATCACACTCATTTCAATGTCAAACAATCACTTATCTCTGGTATCCAGATCAGTATTTTATTGGTTTCTAATCACACAGAGAATCTAACAAACTAGTACTAACAGAAAGAAAGCAGTGTACATAGCATTTGTTAATCATCATCAAAACAATCATGTACGTTTCATTTGCTTTTTTTTTTTTTTTAATTTATTTTAGGTAATTATCTGTGAAACTCCAGTGACTCCTGTGACCGTGAAATGTGTGTCCTGTTCTGTCCAATCCTCTACTCATCATTTAGTCAGTCACACCCTCCCAGTCATCCTCCGTGGACAGTGTGAACAATGTGACGGTCAAGCGGAGGTAATGGTTTAAAAGTGGCCCCTACGTCACAGTTTCAGAAGTATGCAACTCATGCTTCACTGACTTTAAAGCAGCAAGTAGTAAAAATAAAACAGACCTTACTTACTTACCCATTTACAAATTACATTGCTTTAGTGACAATCACAGTAGAAGCCCAAGCTATATATAATATGTTTGCCTGTGTATGTAACTCAGGAAAGACCAAGAAATATTACACAAACGAGTACAACTGGTGAAGCATAAATCCCATAAATCCATGTACACATGTGCATAAAGTGTTTTTAATAATATCACTGCTAGACATTGACAAATATAAATTAGACAATCAGTTTGATTCCTGTGCCTCTTCTCCTAGTACACGTGGACCGCCGAGGACCAGGCTGGGGTGGCTCTTGATCTTGATGACATCGTCAGTCCTGCAGAGAACACCTTTTCTAACTTAGAGTTGCATTCAGGCGTCCTGCAACCTGGTCACAATTACACTTTTACTGTCAACGTCTCCCAGCCTGACAGAGGGCGGTGGGGCAGTGCCAGCGTGACCATACGAACCATCGCGCTGCCCCGGGGAGGCCTGTGTGAGCTCAGTCCCGAATCTGATATACATCTACTGGAGACAGTTGTCACATACAACTGTTCAGGTAACAACCATGTGTTGTTTCAAAACCTGGATGCGGTCAGTGTCAAATTCACCAAATTCATCTTTTTTTGGTATGTTTTCAAAGGTTGGCGACAAATTGAAAGCAGGTTCTCTCAGTTGATCTATACGTTCCAGGTAGAACTATGTCAGGGTACAACATGCCCCCTGCTCACCCTTTATAAGTGAGTCCAGTCGTAAATTTGCAGTTTCTGTAACCCTGATTAACATGTCAACTCATGGTTGGCCTGTTTTCTTCACAGGGGGACTCGTTCTACATTTGCCAGCTTGCTTCCAGTAGGAAGACTTGAACGAGACAGAAGCACGTCAGTTATCACTGCTACGGTGCTAATAGAAGACCACCTAGGGACAACGGTCATTGCTCTGAAAAAGTAATCTGGCAACTCAAGCGTCATCCACTGTCATCATTTTCTGCTATATAAACAAAAACATTTTGGACAAATCTGTCATGTCACTCTGCTCTTTTCTGTAGAACATTAACAGTTAAAAATCTGATGAGAGAGGACGCTGCCAGCCAGTGGCTCATGAACAAAAGCCAGACTGAGCTGCGTGCTGTGGTCCAACATGGCAACCCTCAAGAGATCATTCCATATGCCATTGCCCTCACCAGCCGCCTCAACCAGGTGATGTAGGAGCACAGTTTTGTTGCCCAAATTGTTGTTTTGCATAAGACAGTTAGCTGGTATCATACTATATATGTGAGATTTGCATTTGTTTGGAATTTGCTGATATCTGTCCACAGGTGGATCGTGACATAGCAGTCATGGACAGAAGGGAAATCCGCAAAAATGTGACCCAGGCCCTCACGTCTCTACCTGTGTCTTCCTTGCTGGACATTGATCAGATGACCTCTGCCCTTTTACAGTCAACTGTGGGTAAACGGCCAGTGGAACTAAGAATGTTATCACCACAACCACACAGCAACAAGATGGCACCTTTAATGGGTTTTCATTTGTTCTTCGCTGCTTAGGCTGTTCCATCAGAACTTACTTGTGAAGACTGTCAAAAGAAGGTTTTAGAAACTGCTGGAAAGCTGATTCATGTCCTGGAGGAACAAGCAAGTCCTGGAGTATTGTCAGCTGTGAAAACTGGAGGTCAAATCCTCAACATAATAGGTGCAGTTTTACTTTAAGCTTTATAGATTTTAAGTTCTTTGCATTTATAAGTGTTTCCTTCTCTCTTCCAAGGTAACATTCTGGCTGCTGCGTCTAAATCTGCAAGCTCTTCTGCTTCTGACTTATCTCCTTCAAGCATTCCGCAATCTGCTTCTTCAGTCGCGCTGTCAGCAGTTGATCTCGCTGGCATCCTAATGCGCTCTGTGATGCGCTTGCGTGGTCCTCAGCAAGCACCTGTTTTACTCTCGGCCCCTCACATCAACACAGTGGGCTTCCGCGGAGACCCAGCCCACCTCCTCTGCACAAACCATTTGCAGTCGTCGACGTCTGTTCCATGCCAGTTTTACATTCCCCCATATTTTACTGCTCACCTGAAGAGTCAAAAGTCTGAGGTGGTGCAGGTGCTACTTGACACCGACTCAAAACTGGTGTCCAACCCTTTGGCGACTGCCGCTGACCCACCAATTTCCACCACTCTCGTTGCCATGGAGCTCAGTACCCCTCAGGGCAAACCAATAGCTGTTCAGCATCTGGACCCAGAACAGGCCATTCGGGTCACCCTGCCTAAGAAGGGTCCCGCAGGACAGGACTCAGGGAGTACAGAGTGGAAAGAGGGCAAAACCGGGAATGAGACATGTCTTACTGTATCTCTCCCAACGGAAGGATCATTGAATTTCACAATTGCAGCTGTGGGCAGGCATGTTGAAAACACTGGATTATATATCTCCTTCAACTTCAGCTTGGATGCAGGTAAAGCATTTTTTTCCCCACTACTTTCTTTCCCATCTGTCCCCACTCTTCACCACAAATCTTTCACCAAAGACACTTACACTGTTTTTATAATGCTAATCATTTTATCTGTTTCTGGTGAGAGTAAAGCTAGCTTTGTAAAAGTTAATATTGTAACACAAACGAGTTCACCTTTGTCCAATATGTTTGTACATTTTAAAAGCAGGTTTCGTAGTAGTAGTGGCAGAGTAGGTACGTTCCAGCTAAAGGAAGCCCAACTACAGTTGTTAATGCAGAACATTTGTGTCTTTACTGAATTTAACCAGGATTTCCCCCCCCTCTTGTATAAATTATACATCTGAATGGATGATTTTCTTTCACTATAATATGCACATCAAGAAGTTACCACTTTAGGGCTGGGTCATGTCAAGATAGAAGTAACTGCTGCTGTACCAGGATTTAATGCATCCCAGAACTCCCTAGTGAGGGAGTGTGCTCTCAGTCTGTCTGATCCATCTAAATCCACTGTGGAATCCGTTTTCCTGTCTCCGCTGTGAGTGACTTTTCTTTTCTCGTATGCTCTTTGTCTTATTTTGTCGGCTTTGAAATGGTAAATGTTCTTCCGTGACAGCTGGGAAGGGACTGGAAGACCTCTCTTCGTCAACCTCACCTCATCCATGGTCAACAGCGGTCCCGTCCAGGTGTCAGTCTGTGTGTTCAGCTCTTTGTGTCAGTACTTCAACCAGACGGAGGGCCGATGGCGCAGGGACGGTTTGCAGCCACTTGAAGGCAGCACACTCCATGAAGTACACTGTCTCACTAATCATCTCACCATGTTTGGGGCCAGTTTGTTTGTTCATCCTGGGGCTGTTGTTCTACTTCCACCAGTATGTTACAGCACACTTCTGGAAAACATATGCATTAAGCCTGCTATGACTTAAAAAAGAAATTATTTATGGGTTCCTTTTTGTCCTTTGTGTGTCACCTGCAGGCATCAGGGCCTGCACGTAACATGATAGTTGCAATTGTGTGTGCTGTGCTGGTTCTGATCCACGTGGTGGTGGGTATTTTGGCCCACAGAATGGATTACCTGAACAGTTTGAGACTAAGGCAGATCCCTCTGTGTGGCCCACCAGGGCTGTACCAGTACAGAGTTTTGGTTAAGACTGGCTGGAGGCGAGGATCAGGTGACCAGGACCAAAGACAGCAAATATTACAATGTCAGAAACAAATGTGCATGATAGAAGTGATTTATACTGAGGGAATTCTCTTTCAGGCACTACAGCCCATGTTGGCATCAGTCTGTATGGTGTGAACAAGAGCGGGTGTCACCATCTGCACAGAGATGGGGCTTTCCAGCGTGGCAGCCTAGACCAGTTTCTCCTGGAGACAGATGACAACCTTGGAGAAATTTGGAAAATCCGCATCTGGCACGATAACACAGGTTCAGAATATTGCATTTACTTTGGGTGCTTGTAAATGCGACAAAAATGACTGTGTTTATGCCAAATCCTGGATATTTTTTTAATTAAAAACAAAATGCCACATGCCCTTGTAGGTTTGGACCCGTCCTGGTACGTTCAGCATGTGGTGGTTTGGGACGCGCAGACAGATCACATGTTCTTCTTCCTGCTGGAGGACTGGCTCTCTGTGGACAATCACAAGAACAGCACTGTGGAGAAGGAGGTTCTGGCGTCATGTAAGCTCCTCCTTGTTACCTTCAAGCAGTAGAGGACGTTCACTCATGTGAACATTTACAATAATTTGATATTACAAGGTTTTTCATATAACAATTTGCATTGTTCACCTTATCTGCGCTCTCTGCTAAGAGATATGTTTGACGGAGTTTCATTTCCTAAAGAAAGTAGTTTCATTGTCATGATAATTAAGTGCACTGTGCATGCTTTTAAAAATAATACATTTTTTAAGGTAAAACGTGTTCATTTGTAGACAAATGCAACATTTCACTTCTAAATTGTGTGTAATGTGGGTACCTTTCTTCTCGTCCAGGTCCTGATGAGCTCTCACAATTCAGAAGGGTCTTCGCCTCACAGCTGCTATTTGGGGTGTTTGAGCACCACCTCTGGGTGTCACTATGGGAACACCCTGCCATCAGCTGCTTCACCAGGAGCCAAAGAGTGACGTGCAGTGCCCTTGTCCTGCACCTTTACCTGGCACTGGGTGCCCTGTGGTACGGGGCTGTGGGCACAGAGTTGCAGGGGTAGGAGATTATAAAGCTTTTTATAAATCTGAATGCATACACATTTCATAATATACATAGTTCTGACAATAATATATTCAACTATAAATTTCCTGTTGGTAAATCCTGCACAGTACACTGATATTTTTTTTTTTGTTCTTGCAAGTGAACCGGTGTCAGCTCACGTGCCGTTTGATTTGGAGACGGTTGCTGTGGGGATGGTTGTTGCTATTTTGGTGTTTCCTATCCAGAGTTTTCTATGCTTCCTGTTTAGAAAAACTCAAAGTCAGGTAACCTGAAGCAGCGTTTCGCTTTACTTTTTTAAAAAAAAAAGTCATTTTTTTAAATGTATTATTTTTGTGTGACTAGTTTTCATCATGATGTACAGTATAATTAAAATTGGAAATTAGCATCACACTATAATTGACTAAGAATTTAACTAGAGTTGATTTTACATGGAGATAAAGTTGGGGTTTGTGTTTTTTTATGTGTGCTACCCAGGTAACGGTTGACATGTCAAGTTCTGGCTCTTCTGTCTGTCATTCTGTGGAGATGGACGTCCTCATTGGTCACTCGGATCTCTCTGGCGCTTCCTTTCTGTCTCTGCCAGATTCCTCTAAACCAACTAGAGAAAGCTATTCCTCTGTGAGTACACAATTACTGATGTACACACACACACATCTGTACACACACCAAACTCACATCAGCCTCTTCACATTTCCCTTGTTTCTTTTAGTTACTGGAGAGTAAAATGTTCGACTCCAGTATTCTTGAGTTTTGGGCTGCGTCCGGCCTGGCTCCCCAGACTGATGGAGTGTGTCGGGAGGAGGGCATACACACATGGCCGTCCTACGACAGTCTCCTTAACATACCAGCAGGTGAAGAATTCACAGACGCTACTCGAGATCCCAAGAACTGCAAGTCTTTGCCTTTTGCTGGACAGATACGTCAGCTCAGAAGGAAAAAGCCGCTGACTCAGCTCAGGCTGGCCCCGCCCCTTTCAACTAATATCCAGATTCCACTGGACCAAAAGGTCTCCCCGAGGAGGGCCAACCTTCCGAAAGCCAGTGACCACAAACTGGCAACTACCCTGACATCGTCCGGTGAGACGATTTGTTGACATAAATGCAAAACATGTAATTTGTTTTTCAAAAGTTATGTTTTATTAATTACTGTACATCAGTGCGTTCTACATTGGATAAAAGTTTTGGGTTTTTTTGTTTTTCTTTTAATACTAGAGGAGAACCTGATGATGTCTATAGCAGCAGATAACATCAACAGCAGCTCCGACAGTGGCCGCGATTCCCCGAGGACCCCCTCCTCGCTCTCCAACACCTGGTCCACCTCTTTCAGCAGCTGGCCAGAACAGCGAGAGTTGCAGCCCCTCTGGGGTGCAGACACCTGCACCACCCTGGGTCCACAGTCTGGCCCCCCCTTGTATGAGCCGAGAGGTCTCTACAGATGCGCCTCTTTGGTGTCCGTTGACTCCATGGCCAGCACCTTGTTGCCGAGCTTCTCCCCTGACTCTGGACGGTCCCCTTCCGCTACACGTATAGGTACTGAAGGCTCTGCACAAAGCAAATATTACGACAGTGTTCACAGCACAAACTTTACATTCTGTGACACTGTATTTCTGGTTTTGTTTCTGGTTTCTGGCTCTAGTCTTGAGCTAATATTGACGTATACTGAAGTTAAAAAAAAACTGATGATGTCACTCTGCTGGCTTCAAATTGACTTTCTGTACATTTAAACCATTTATCCTTTGACACTTGCTAAGTTACTTCTTGCGACATGTGTTGGAAACCGGTACATTTATGTGACTGAAAAAAGGAGGATTTACTAATCTTCTGATCAGGTGGAATGTTTCAGCACTATTTGACACCACTGTGTCTGTAACCTAGGTGTTCCCCGAGGTCAGCCCACCTGGCTGCTCCCCTCCTGGGCCCTGCGTGTGATTTACCCAGTGGTTGGTGTGTCGTTAGCAGCTTGCCTGGTTGTGGTTGTTCTCTACGGGAGCCTCTGGCCCAGAAATGTTGTCCTCCTGTGGCTGATATCGACGATCTCTGCCTTCCTCACCTCTGCTCTGCTGCTGGAACCTCTCAAAGTGAGCTCAGGAGTACTTCAATGTGGAAAGGCATGATTTTAGTGATGTCTAATCACAAATTAGGACTCAGATAAGGTTTTTGTATTATTTGCGCCTCCCATTTCATGGAGGAAGTTAAGATGAAGGGATATATTAAAAGAAGACTGACAATGGGCCTGGGCCTTGTGCAGTGGTGAAGAAGGTGGCCATTCAGAAGAGGGCCACAGCCGATTGAGTGCTGCCGGAAACAATAATTTAAAACGTGTCGATACATCTTTTGAGGCAATATTATGCCGTGAGGGTGTGGACATTTGTTTTTTCAGATGTAACACCGGTTTAAGTCAGCCTATCATCACTATTTCAACCAGACTTCTCTTTGAAGGTTGGAAGGACCACCAATAAAATAAGATAAACTACATGCTTGAGGTAATTCTATGTCCCTCAGATATGCATGCAGGCCTTTATCTGCACAACCATATGGAGACCTGTGGACCCTGAGGTGGAGGACCATCTGGCCCTGGAGACCACTGTGGTGACAACTTCTGGAGAGCACAGCAGGAGGGTTCGACCACCGTATGGCTATGGCCTTCTGCGGGCGAAACAGGAGGCCCGCAAAGCCCGAACTCTGCGATCACATATGAAGGTAAGTTTAAAAAAGGGAATAAATTTATGGCATGTGGCTTTTTTTCACCTCACATCTATATGTCTTTTATTAGCATTGTGCGTGCCAGCTGCTGTTTCTGCTGTTGCTGCTGATGGTAAACTACCAGGACAGGGTAGAGCAGTGCCAGGCCAGGTTGCTGCACTCTGCAATCAGACGCGCTCTCCACACAGCACCGTCAGGAACCCAGAACCTCACCGCACTCATGGAGTAAGAACAACAGTCGACCTCCTCCTGCCCAACCGCAAAAACTTTATTTTGAAATGGGTGTCTCTTTCCTTTCGCTGTGCAGCTGGTCAGATGTCAATCAATGGGTCAACCATACTTTGGTGCCACATTTACACCAAAATCCTCTGCTCAGTCTGGTGGGATTACCACACCTGCAGTACACACAAGCTCTCAGTCCTCCGGAGAGCGTCTTCCTGGGAGACACTTCCGTGACAAGACAGCTGACGCTAGCTGAGCTGAGCGCGTCAGACAGTACGAAGCTGTATGTAAATGAGTCTTAGATGATTTGGCATCATATCTGAATTTTATAACAATGAAAAAAGAAAAGATTCACTGCTGTTATAATTTATTTATTTTCCTGTTTTGTTCAGGTTTAAAACTCTTTCGATCGATTTCACACACTACCACAGGGAGTCTGGATTATTTATGTGTGTGTCTATACAGCTGGAGAGAGTTGCCCTGCGAAGGCTAGCTTCCTCACTATCTATACATCCACTGCTTATCCCTTCATCCTCTGGACTGGACTTGCAGATGGCTCTGATGGTAATATAACACCACAAACCCCCGAATAAGAACCAGGGTAAATACTTAAATAGGGAAAGTTTACTTGTGTGATTTTCTCTTGCAGGTTGTTCTCCTCCTCTCAGCCTTCATCATCTTATTCAGAGAAATGCGATCTATGTCCGTTGGACGTAGCCGGTACTTTCATCACTGCAAACACTGGAGCAAGCTTATTTTTGGCTTGTTGTCCATGACAACAGCTATTCTGCAGTTCTGCTTCCAGGCCCATGCCAGATCATGTATTTCTAAGGTGTCCTACAAATTTTACAATTTCGGGGTTCATTCAGATTTGCATGTCCTGTATAAGTTTACAGTAAATTAAAAAAAATAGTTTGTGATGATTTCACAACCTTATGATCACATGTTTGTGTGATTTAGCTTCAGAATCAAGGAGAGAGTTTCATCGACTTCCACCGCGCTGCCTGTCTGGCACAGGGGTGCTCTCAGTCTGGCGCTATCCTGCTCACCGTTCTTATCTTAAAGGTAAATCTTTAGGATTATTGGAGAACTCTTTTTTTGCTCCTCAGTGTTCTTTTAAATATCTGGTGTCTTCCAGCTACTGGGAACCTTGAGGTTCGTGCGGAGGTGGATGCTATTAGGTCTAGTGCTACAAAGGTCCCAGAGAGCACTTTGGGCAATGGCAGCCTTATTTATATCACTCATGCTGGTCTGCATTCACCTCGGAATTATGGTACAAATAATCCTGTCCATCCACCTGATATTTAGGTTTGGATGAAACATCTTAAATGGGCTCCTCTCTTCTTTTAGCTCTTCTCTCATTCAGTGGAAGGTTTCTCATCACTCCATCAAGCCAGCATCTCTCTGCTCTCACTGCTGCGGGGTCACACCACTCTACAAAACCTATGCAAGATGCATCCAATTCTCAGCCCCCTGTTTGGACTGCTGCTGATGTTTGGAAGTGTTTGGTTCTTGGCTAAACTCTGTGGAGCTGTTCTCATCAGTACCTACAGGTTCACAGGACATTGTTTGTAATACCAGGACTAGGAAATAGTTTATGATAAATCCTACAAATGTAATGTCAGTGGTTGGATCCAATCTGACTTGTAAAACATTAATTAATGAATCCTGGAAGTTTCACCCACACCATCTGTGGACGGTTATTCTTTGTCATGAAAACATGATCAGAACTTAAAAATCTACATGTCTCAGCACTAAAAACTTGTGTGTGCAGGGCAGAGAAGGCTGAGCTACACCATCCATCCACTGAACCTCAGGACTATGAGCTGGTAGAGTTCTTCATCAAAAGAGTCAAGTTATGGTTGGGGCTCACTAAAGCCAAAGAGGTGGGTAGAGGTGTGGTGCGGTGAGTTTCATTAATGAAATACACAAGAAACGTGTTAATGTGAATCTTCATTTTCTCTCACTTGTAGTTCAGGCATAGGGTAAAGTTCGAAGGTACAGACATTTCACCCTCTAGGTTGTCCCAGGAGTCCCATTTCTCTACTTTGTCCTCTTCCCTTTCTCCCTCCCGATCCTCCTCATCTTCATCCCCCTGGAGACCATCCACAGCTCTCTCTGTGAGGTCTGATGATCAGTCAGTGTCTGACTCTGGGTTGGATACCCAGCTCCACTTGGACCGCCTTCTGCCTTGTGTGAATGCGTTGCTTGGCCGCTTTGATCAGGTCAATCAGGTCACTGAGGATATCTACAACCTAGAGATGAAACTGGAAGAAGCTCTGGCCAGAAGAAGGAAGAAACTGAGCAATAAGGAGATCAGCATTAGAGGAAAACCTAAATGTTCATCAAAGCCAATAGAACTGGGAGGAGAAGAACCCGAAAACAAAAAAATCCGATCCAGGAAGATAGGTGTGATTTATCCAAAGTCGAGGGTCCCCCTTTCATCATCCTTTTCATTCACTCCCTCCAGTCTTCACGGTCCCACTCCACCAATGAGCCTTTTCCCCCGTAACTGTAGTAGATACTCTGAGTCTAACTCAGTGCCATTCCAACGACAAGCTTCCAGCAGTATTCCGGCCTCTGAAGCAGTCCAGCTGGCACCTGGAACTTTTGACCTGTACCCTGCAGGTTCTCTTGTAGTCTCCAGGTCACCTAGGAGAAGAGCCTGGCACTCTGGGAGCTCTCATTCAGCTGATGCAGTTCAAAGATCCTTCCTGTCCCAGGATGGACTCAGAAAAGAAAGTTATGCATTGACCAGTGCTAAACCCTTGGATGAAGAAGTGGAGAGAGGACATATGAGTGATGGAGTGCCTGTAAAGAGGAAAGCATGGACCTGATGGACATACTGTGTAATGCTGAATGACCTGCATATATTTTTAAAAGCCTTTGTAGAAACTCATCCTTTTGTATTTGCATACAACAACATGACAGTTTGCTTCTATTTGTTCTATTTTCACAGTAAATCCTGTAAATCTGGTTTACTCTGCAACTCTGGTTTAATAAGTTTACCTACAGGTGGGATGGACAATTCAGGAGTTTTGTAATTTAAGTATATTTTAATTCTTTTTGGATTATTCATCAAATCTAAAAAAGAAATTTAGATTACTTCCCTAGGTTGTGTGGAGTACTTTGCAGGAGTACATTCAAGTAGAAGTTTAAGTTAAATTCTTTGGCAAGGTAGCAGAGCTGGATTTAGTTTCTGTTACCATAAGCACTGACATTTAAAGATTGTTGGGTTTAATTCTTTAACAATGTAGAAACTGTATTTAAATGCAAATAAATACAGATAAAAAAATAACCCATGGATGAAAAAAATATTTTCAGAAAATTGGGCTTAGTTGATGTTTATTGACTTTGTTTGTTCTGTGTGTTTATTGAACCTGTGCCTGAAGACCCTTATTAGCATAGATCTATTTGAATAATTTTGAAACTTCTTTCATTTTTATTCTTTTATTTCTCACCTTTTTGCATGAAAAAGCAGGTGATTCAGAATGTGATCATAATTGCCTACAATTAACGGTTTAGCAGAGTGAACATTTAAATTCCAGCAAAAAGAAAGAAAGAGAGAAAGAAAGAGTGGTGATCCTAATGTTTTTTTTTCCTAAAAGGAGGCAATTTGTTTAGAGGGTGTAGGTTTGTTTTGTCACTTCTTGTTAGTGACAAAAGTCACTAGTCTGAACTACATCCACAGTGTTTGAAGGGTAAAACAAATTCAGGAGTGACACTAGCTGGGGTAAAACTGATTATTACATTAAGAGCTCATTTTTCCTTGTGTCTTCAACCACAGGAGCCAGAGTTGACAGGTGAGTTAGAAGGAATTTAGTAATATAATATGAAACTGAGCCAGACATTCTTTTTTATTTAAATTTGCTTAAAAGTGAAAAACATTTATCCACTCTTATCTTTACTTTTAATTATGTATTTGTTTTTGTGAACCTACATGAAGACAGAATGATTTGGGCCTTCGCTGCATGTGTCATGGTGGCACTGTCCGAGTGCCTCGTGAGGTAAGCCAGTCGTGATGATTAACCTGTGAAGGCCAGCAGATAATCAGAAGATGCTAATTTTGGAAAATATCAGGGTACCTTTGACAAGGGGGAAGACAGCAAGGCAGGTCCTGGAGGACCTGGGTCTCTGGGAGGAGTACCAGCAAAATAATACATACGACCCAATGTCCAGGTTTAATGACTCTGTGGGTACCGTGCCCATGACCAAAGACTCCGAGGTGAGCGTGTGACCCTGAAAAGGAAACAGTTAAAGCAAGATATAAAAGAACCCAAGTTCATATCGGTCATGTGTTAAATGGTGTCTGATCTCTAACTGTAGTTGGCATACTATGGAGTTATTTCCATTGGAACGCCTCCTCAGTCCTTTAAGGTCATCTTTGACACTGGATCAGCCACCCTGTGGGTGCCTTCCGTCCTCTGTGACGGTTTTACCTGCGGTATGTAAAGTAAATCTTTGTCTGCAGACACCCCAATGCAATTTCAACACAGGCTGAACCAAAGGTTTGACATAGGTCCAATATCAATTTGATTCAATACAATGAACTAGCAAAGATTAATATATGTTCATGTGTGAACAAATAACACATAGAGTTCCTGATTTTGTTTCACTAATTCATTTGATTCCATCCATTATTTCTTTGTTTTTAATTTTTGTTTAAAATATGCTGTTCTGTTCCTGCAGACGGCCACAACAAGTTTAACCCTGACCTGAGCAGCACCTTCAGACCCAACGGCCAGGCCGTTAGCATCATTTACAGTAACGGGGGCATGTATGGAATCTTTGGATATGACACAGTGAGGGTGAGAAATACAATCGCTTTAAATCTCGAACTGATTAAAATGAGTATCTGTGATCAAATGCAATGCACGGTAAATGAAATCTTTATTTAAAGTAATGGTAGATTTTTGAGTTTCAGGTGGGTGGCTTCACTGTGAGGAATCAGATCTTCGGTATGAGCAAAGTTGAGACTCCCTCCATGCAGTACTTCGTTTCAGATGGCGTTCTGGGCCTGGCATTTCCGGGTGTGGCTCAACCAGGTGCTACTCCCGTGTTTGACAACATGATGAGTCAGGGCCTGGTTAGCATGCATCTCTTCTCAGTCTACCTGAGCTCGTAAGAACAGACACATACACATTTCCAAAAAAAGAAAGAAAGAAAAAACATCACAATTATCTTAAGTTCTGCCAACTTTAGATTTATAACAGGATAGTCACATGTTGAAATATGATAGGAAAGTCTCCCAGAATGACTGAGCTGGGTTAGCCTGTATCAGTCCAAATTTTCTAAATTATTTTCAAAGCTGCGTGTTTGCTGCATTTTGATATCTCCTGCTGAGCTAGAGTTTAAGGTCTCTCATGCACCATGTTGCTTTCAGGTTTCAGTGGTTTAAAAGCTTTCCTATTGCAGATTGAATTCTTAACCACATGTTTATCCTAAAATACTTCACATTCCCAAGGTTATTGAATGAGTTCTGATTTTCTTGCACAGAAACCTTGAAGGTAGTGTGATAATCTTCGGTGGCACTGATCCCGAGCACTATCACGAGCCCATCACCTGGATTCCTCTCTCCAGTCAGCTGTACTGGCAGATCCCTATAGACAGGTAAACTCAAGGCCTCCTCTAAAAAGCTTCTAAATCAGGCAGGCGTAACATTTCTGAGGCGTGTTGGACTGTGTTTCACAGTATTACCATCAATGGTAAGGCCGTTGGTTGCATCGGTGGTTGCCAGGCTATGGTTGACACAGGCACCTCATTAATCATTGGACCTATGTGGAGCGTGCGCCAAATAATCTTTGGTATTGGAGCCAGAGGCGTGGAAGGAGATGTAAGTTCCAAAAAAGGAGGCAGTGTGTTCATGAGATTGCCCACACCCACTCTCACCAAATTGACATCACTTTCTCTCTCTCCATCCATCGCAGTTTGTCATCAGCTGTGACTTTGATGTAATGCCCAATGTGACCTTTCACATCCAGGGTCAGGAATTCCCCCTTCCACCCTCGGCTTACACCATTCAGGTACGTGTTTTTTTTTTTTCCTCCTGCCAGGTTTTGTGTGTAACTTACTAAGCAAATGTTTCGAACCCCGGCCATAGTTTCCAACATACGGCTGCCGCCCTGGCTTTGCTCCAACGTATGAAAACATGTGGATCCTTGGTGACGTCTTCATCAGACATTACTACACCATATTCAGCAGAAGCGAGAACAGGCTTGGCCTGGCCAAGGCTAAATGATTCAGCAGAACCTACCCTGTCTGTTCTGATGTTCTGTGTTCTCCTACACAAAGTATGTCCACAATGTATGTAGGTGAACTTTGTTTTCAGCAGTGCTGTTTCTTTTACTTTGGGTACATGTCTAAAAAGTGAATCCCTTCATAATGCTCCACTGTAATACAATTCTCAGGCAGCGTTATTAATGGGTCAAGTAAGAAACAATTACATTTTGGCGACGTTCTGGATTCTGAGGGAATTTGACCCTTGATCTTCCATAAATTGCTTCGATCATAAAGTGAGTTACTAAGTTACTTCTGCCTAGTTTTTTAGAGATTCTTTATCTTTGCTTGGTGGAGGTCTGCACTCTCCAAGCGCTTTTCTTGTATTGGAGATGTTGCTTTAAATTACGGTACTCACAGATTTACAACAATTCTCTCAAATTTGAAGATGACAGTAAACTATAAAATGAATGCTTTGTGGGGCAGTGGGCACATTCAGAGACTAACGTCTCACAAACTAAAAAAAAGAAAAAAGAAAAAAAGATCATCCGTATTTAAACAGACCCTGAAACTATCATCTTGTTTTTTTTTGCCCTGCTGGGATTTTAAGATGGGAATTTAGACACTGATGTAAAGAGGAACATCTGTGTTGGCATAAATCAAGAGAAGCCTGCAGCTGAGAGGCTGCCGTGGGCCCTACAGCAAGATGTCTGCATTCCCTAGCAGCAGGAATGTGTGCCAGAACCAGTTTTATTTCGATTTAGACGCAAAATCACCTCTAAAATTTAGCTCGATGAGCACAAGGCTGTTTTTATGTGTCTGGGTTTTGTAAAAAATGTGCACGGTGGGGTGTTTGCTATCTGTGCATTTAACATTGAGCTTCACATTCACAGTCATGTTTCTGAGCAACTCGGTAACACATTTACATTTTCTTCATATCTAGTTATTTTAATGAATCAGTTTTTCATTTAACTTACCAGTTTGGTTGCCCTGGCACCAGATTTATTTAAAATCTACAAATGTAATATTATAATTCTGCTGAAAACCGTACAAACCAAACTCCTGATGACCGTTGCCACCTATTGGTCATCTGTAGTGTTGTGATAAAAGAATTTCAGTAAAATAAAGCCCTAACTTAATGCACCGAACCTCTGTTGTTGATGCATCATTTCCAACTAATAGCTGGTGCTGGTCTCCATGTTTATGTTTATGTTTATGTTTATGTTTATGTTTATGTTTATGTTTATGTTTATGTTTATGTTTATGTTTATGTTTATGTTTATGTCATGCACTTTATCTTTGAAAACCCATAGCACCCCTGTGTAAAGCAATCGCAAGTTCTTTTTGTGCTGAGTCAGCAGAACAGATTGAAAGATGATTAAAAAAAAACCCAAAACAAAACATAAAACTGAAAGTCAAAGTGGCCTCCCATCAATGTGGCTGCAACTATGTTTTCTTTCTGAACTCCAGAAGTATCATCTGATCTTTGCCTCCATTTATCTGTGGCTAGACACTGAGAGGATTATTGTTTGTGTTCAGCTTCAGGTGCCAATGAATAGGACAGAGCAAAACATTTAAACACAACACCGCAGCAAACGTGTCAAATGAAAACAAAATGCAGGGGCTAAACCTTCAGAGCGCCTCTGAGCCACAGACATGCTGGCTTTGTGGCTTCATATCTGCTGAGTTTGCCCAGTGGAATGAGGAAATTCATCCACAAATTATCTTCATCAAACATTCCAGTTAGGGTGTTTCTATTTGTAGACGTCTTTATAAAGAACACGTACTGAACCAGAAACCTGTGTGACCACATTGGACAGACTGTTTTCTTCCGCCTGTTGTGTAGAATGCTGCAACACCTGAATGAACCCCAGCCAGGTAAGCTGCGTTGCTTTACCTAGCTTCTGCCTCTGTGTTATCTTTATTACGGTCCTAAAAGACAAACTGCTGACTTCACATTATTTTATGTAGATTGAGACAACCATGTCTGTAATTAGTAGCTACTCCGACTGGATGTCGCAACTCCCCGTGGAGCTCCACAACATTCCACTCTTTAACCTCACCATACCAGGTAAGCAGGTGAAACCTCGCCCGTTGTGGAGAAAGAATACACACCATTCATCAATTGGTTGTAAATTGGCTCCATTCCTTCTCTCAGTAGTCCATGTATCAAAAAAGACTGAGTAAAAATGAAAACTTTCATTGACAAACTTTTTAATTTGGGGTTGCTAACAAATTTAACTAATATTGTGCGGCCGGCTAACAATATTTAATTACTTGCTTGCATTGTGAGGAAGATGGACGATGTATCACAACAGGAATTGGAAAACATACTCAAGACATAAAAATATTTAAGGATTAAACTGGTTTTTATGATCACATGCGCATTTGTTTTTAAAACTGCTGACAGAACCAATCACAATTTGGCAACGACACCTGAAAAGCAAGTCTGTCTGTGTGTGCGTGTGTGTGCTTCGTCATTGCAGGTAGCACATGACTCCATGAGTTATGACTTGGATATAAACTCTCCTATCATTGAGCCTCAGGGTTTGAAAAAATTCAGCAAGATCTGCTGTGTACGCAAAATAGTGCGCCGATGGGCCACAACTCAGGTAAGTCTGGACTAAATGCACTTGATTTGTCCATGAAACTGTTGTTCTGACTGTTGAAATGACCGCTGTAGGATGAGAACATCACCAGACAACTGAATGCAGGGGTTCGATACTTTGACCTCAGGATCGCCCGCAAGCCAAATGACCACAATCCCACCAGGCTTTATTTCTACCATGGGCTGTACACGCGCACCAATGTGGAGGTAAAGGCAGAAATGATGGATGTGAAAAAAAAAAAACAAAAACAAAAAAAATAGAGCTGCAAAGACAAATTGTCAAATCAAATTAAATGTGGAATTATTGGGACATCAAATGATGCCACAGCGGTAAGACCTCCTCTGCTCTCTCTGTGATCAGACGCTGCTCCAGGACATAAACGTGTGGGTGGAAAAACACCCCAAAGAAATCCTCATCCTGGCTCTGTCCCATTTCAAAGGCTTTGACAAAACAATCCAGCAGAACCTCCACAATCATCTCATCAACTTCATCAAGACGCTGTTTGGAAACAAACTGGTCCCCAGAAAGGTAAAAGAGGGGGAGTCAAATCTTGCATGAAAATATGTAAAGGATTTCTTTCTTTTTTTTTTTTTTCTAAACCAAATTCTTGATATCCTAACTGTAACAGGACATTCCTACTCTGAATAGCTGCTGGGGTCAAGGAAAAAATGTTATTGTTTCATATGATTATCCAGTCGGTCAGCACCCTGAACTATGGGGTAGGATACCGTATTTCTATGGCAACAGCATGGACCCAGTAAAGGTGGAGTCAAAACTTCGTAGCTACTTGGAAAAACCAAAACCTAAGCAAGGTAACCCTTTTTTGTGGACAACATTTTACTGTTTAGCACAAATAGATATTACTTGACATGAACACTTCTTATTCTATATATAAAATCTCTTATTGCCTAGTGCTGAGGGGAATAGACTGTGTCTTTTTATGTTTTTGATTTTTTTTTTGCCCCCCCACCGTCAATTAATTTCTGTTTATTTTTTGCATATCTGCAGGGTTTTTTGTTTGTGGATTGAACCTGACGCTTCCAGAGGATGCCAGGATCCTCAAGTACATCATCCGACTTTGTGACAACTTTCCCAAAGTGATAAACAGGAGTTTGCCTCGAATGCTGCAGTGGGTGGAAGAGCAGGCCAGCAAAACCCCCATGAACATCGTCGCCTCGGACATAGCAACCCGCGACCACTTTGTGTACACTGTTGTCAAGCTAAATATTTCCAAATGTAATACGCACAAAGGAACATAGTGTGGAGTGAAAGCATCTGTCTAATCTAATGTTGCTCTGTTTCCTTTCATAATTTGCTGTAGCAGCACTTATTAATTTGATTTTTATTTTTTGCGCCACCGCGTGTCCATTTTGGGAATTACAATAAATACTTGAAGCCGTTTTGTGAAGTTTAGCCTTTGGGTAATGTGGCTAATGTTAGCTTGTTGCTAAATTTATACGCGACGCTCACGGATTAGGATGTTAAAACTAGCATGGCGTCAGTCGACGTCTAAAAGTAGGCCCTTTGAACCAGCACGCCTGTTAGCGGCGGCCGTCCTGGGAGCGGAGTGTCCCCACCGGCTCACATGGAGTCCCGGTAGGCGACTCGGACACAGCAAGCACCCGCCGAGCCACCGCTCGCGGCTTCGCCATCGTTCCCAGCCGGGCCGCTGCCTCAGGTAAAGCTGCTCGCTAAAGCTAAAGCTAAAGCTAGCGCTGGATGCGCTTTGCATTCTAAGACGCTTTAGTGAAACAACTACAGGCTGGTTTAGTAACCTGTTTTGTACAAAAATGATGTGTTTTGTGTATTTGTCTGTGTGTCTGCTTTGCTAATATTGCTTCGTTTTTTGCGAATAAAGTCGTAGCAAAATTTCAAGTACAAAACTGTACAGGTTAAGGTAATTTTGGAATAAACCTTTCCCGAGGACTGTAACACGCAGAATAAAGACGTAGTTAAAAAAGATAATGTAGGTACATTATTTCGGCAAGGTCAAATAATGTAACTAGCAGCTTTTGTATAAAATAATTTAGCTTTTGCACCAGGTGTGCAAGTAAATGACAATGTAAACAATCCAATAATAAATGGGTTTTTATGGCTAAATTATTCTGAGTGAATGCAAAAAACAAACAATCAAACAAACAAATGTCCCATTAGGTTTCAAAAATAGTTTGCTATTGTTAAAACATGAACCCAGCAATATAATAACTAATAAAATCATTTGCAGTTTGCACATATTCGAATGCGGTTTGGCAGGATTTAGGACTTCAGTCATGGTTATTTGGAGACGGTTGTCATCCCCAAAAGAGATGTTGCTTTTTATTAGTGCCGTTTGCGGCTCCTGTGAACATGCTGGTTATGTTGAAACGACCTTATGCTGCAGTTGGATGCAGCGTTCTGCAGCTTGTTTTCTATCTTTAAATGCCCTGAAATCCTGTGCATCATTTTCTACTTGATGCTGATAAAAACAAATATATCTACACAGTCCCCTGCAAATGTTACAACAACTACAATATAACAACGTCGCTTTTTTAGTTTTTATTTCCTTATTATGAATTTTGTAGTGATAATTTCCTTTATTATCAGACAAGTGCAAACACTTCTATTTCCATTGTTTCTGAGATCATGGTCAGATTTTTTTTTTGCCTGTATATTTTGTCCGTTCAGCTCTTCGTCCGTGTTTTTGAACATGGCATCGGGGGGTGAAGGGTCATCATGTCCCGTCATCTCCCACACCAACAGGCTGGCCAAGGAGAGGTCGCCCTACCTCCTACAACATGCACACAACCCCGTCGACTGGTGAGGGCCTTTACCGTACACGTTTCTGAAGGCTGATGTGGTGCACGCTAATGTCCTATGCTGTGCAGGTATCCGTGGGGACAAGAGGCTTTTGACAAAGCGAGGAATGAAGATAAGCCGATCTTTTTATCAGGTGAGACACGCTCCTTATTGACCAAAGCTCTTTGTACGTCCAGGAATGTTTTCTGTAAGTCTGCCTTTATCTGAACCCCAGTGGGCTACTCCACGTGCCACTGGTGTCACGTTATGGAAAGGGAGTCTTTTGAAGATGAAGAAATTGGCAAAATCTTAAATGACAACTTTGTCTGCATCAAACTGGATCGAGAAGAGAGGCCTGATGTGGACAAGGTCTACATGACCTTTGTTCAGGTGGCTGCATTTTTCGTGTTTTTCTTGTATTTTGTTCTTCTAAAAAGGAGCCTCATTCATGTTTGTCCCTGTTAATATCTTTAGGCAACCAGTGGAGGTGGAGGTTGGCCCATGAGTGTATGGTTGACCCCTGACCTTCGACCTTTCATTGGAGGGACGTACTTCCCTCCCAGAGACCATGGAGGAAGACCGGGCCTTAAGACTGTCCTTATGAGAATCATTGACCAGGTAGGGAAAGTGTTTCTTTTTCCTCAGTGTTTGAATTTCAGTATTTTTGTAACGGCTTCATGTGATCCCTGCCTTCGCATCTTTACGTAAAAACTATTAATGTCTCATCTCAGTGGAGGAATAATCGTCCGACGTTAGAATCAAACGGAAACAAGATCCTGGAAGCCTTGAGGAAAGGGACAGCCATCGCTTCCGATGCAGGATCCAGCCCCGCTTTTGCCCCAGACGTGGCAAAGCGCTGCTTCCAACAGTTGGCAAATTCATATGAGGAAGAATATGGCGGATTTAGAGAGGCGCCCAAGTTCCCGTCGCCAGGTAAACTGGAAAACACGGCGGAAATGTGTCTCTGGGCTCCCTGTCTCACGCTTCCTCTCTCCCCACAGTGAATCTGATGTTCCTCATGTCATACTGGTGTGTGAATCGCTCCACCTCAGAAGGAGTCGAGGCTCTTCAGATGGCTTTACACACGCTCCGCATGATGGCGCTGGGAGGCATCAACGACCACGTGTCACAGGTTCCTGCACTTTCTGCTCCAAAAATACCTTGAACTCATTTATTTTTCAGTTAAGAGACAGCCACACATTTCATATTTGTGACCTGTATGGAGGAATAAACAGAATAATATTTGTCTACAACTTCCGTCTTTGTCTTTTCAGGGCTTTCATCGATATTCCACAGACTCCTCCTGGCACGTTCCTCACTTTGAGAAGATGCTGTATGACCAGGCTCAGCTGGCTGTAGCTTACATTACTGCATCACAGGTGCGTGTTTGGATCCGTGGCGCTGCATCATGCTGTCCCTACTGTCCTCAAGCAATTCATCAAGGGGACGCCCGTCAGCCAGCACCATCGCTACCAGAGAACAGAAGTGAAGCAGCTAACGAATACACACCATAGAAAGGTCATTTGCGAGGAGGCAGAAGAAGTTACCTTGCACTTCCTGCATGCAGTTGTCTTCAAAGGCTGCCCATGCACGTGCACGTGCTGATGTTTAATGAGGATGTCCAGTAGTAGCAGCCTCAGCATTTGCATTAGCCTGCAGATAAATAACACGGCTGCACGCGTGAGGCTGAGGAATGAATCATGACTCTGAGCAGGTGTGTGCTCTATTTTTCTGCTCTTTCTTCAGGCATCAGGTGAGCAGTTCTACGCAGATGTGGCTAAGGATGTACTGCGATACGTCTCCAGAGACCTGAGCGATAAGGTGAGTTATTAGCAGGGCGTATGTTGACGTGCTTTGCTTTCTTTCAAGGCAGACCAGGTTTCCTTAGCGGGACACCGAGGTGACATCTGAACTCAAAAGGATTACGGTAAAAAAAAGGTTCAGGCGAACACACGTGTCGCGTTGGGGATCGAAAGCAGAGCGATGAAAATTCCATTTGTCCGGTCACAACCTCTGTAAAACTCCACGGGAAGATGTTGCTTGTGTATTTGTGCATCTGGGCGTCAGTACACTCTTGGGGGTGAGGGGTGGGGGCCCCCCCATCCCTGACAAATAGCCTCCTCAATCCCTGCTCTGCTGCAAGGGTCAGCCCTCTTTTCTCATCTGATTAATGGCCCAGCGGCAGCAAGCAGGGACAGCAGTGAAACTACAGTCATCGTAATCATTAAATTTTCCAAGATTTATTATGTAATTACACACTAATGAATTAACGCCACGAAAGTAAATTACTATAGACTGTAAGGTTTTTTTTTTTAATGTTTTTCCGGCTGTGCTGGCTCCAGCGTTGTAGTTCTCATAATTACTGCATGATAAAACTGTTGGAGCAATAACACACGCCCCAACACTGTTTACATCGTGCTTATATAAATGACTCCATTTAAATCGATCTCTCTCCTTTTTAAATGGCTGTGATGGGCTATCGTACTGTAAAACATTCTGTGTTTTGGGACTGTAATTTAGGTAGTTTGAATTGTATTGGATTTAGGGCATGGCTTTATAAAAAAACAACCTAAAGCTGCGTTTCCACCACGGGGAACTTTTTTTTTTTAATTGATATTGTCAAAAGGGCTTTATTTCATCTGATTAAGATGAGAGGTTAGAAAGCAGGATTAACAAGCCTCTCCCTAACCCTCCTTTCATCTCCTGTCATATTGTGCGGAACAGTCTGGGGGGTTCTACAGCGCGGAGGATGCAGACTCTGCCCCCCCTTCCGGAGGAGCAGAGAAGCGTGAAGGGGCCTTCTGCATCTGGACGGCTTCAGAAGTCCGGGAGCTGTTGCCAGATGTGGTCAAAGGTGCTTCTGCATCAGCAACACAGGCAGACATCTTTATGCATCACTATGGGGTGAAGGAACAAGGAAACGTTTCTCCAGAACAGGTCATTTTTGTTCGCAAACCACTGATACGGAGCTTCTTCATCGCTCGTTTTAGTCCCAGTTGGGTTTATTGAGTTGGCTGTAGAATTTTCAACTTTGCATCTGTGCAATTTTCTTCTACCTGTGCCGTCTGTCTTGTCCAGGACCCCCACGGGGAGCTGCAGGGCCAGAATGTGCTGATCGTGCGTTACTCCTTAGAGTTGACGGCAGCTCACTTTGGCATCAGTGTGGAGGAGGTCAGCGCGCTGCTGGCATCTGCCAGAGCCAAAATGGCTGCCGTGAGAAAAAGCAGGCCAAGACCCCATCTGGACACCAAGATGTTGGCCTCCTGGAATGGTAGAGACAAATAAAAATAAATGAGATTTTTTTTTTAAAGTTGAACAGAAAACTGATTCACAGCCTGATCAATATTTTATCAGATCAAAATCTATCAGTTTTTTATTACGCCGCCTACATATGTGTTTGACGTTTATCATTTAAGCTTCTTTAATTGGTAATCTATTCAGAATTAGTGCAACCAGATTTTTTACTGTTTATTTTTAAAGAAACAAGATGTTTTCCTTTCTTATTTGAACTTTTTTTTTTTTTTTTTTAAATTAGCATTGGTTTGTTTAAAGGCAGAGTTTTCAGAGAATCGATGAAGTGTTTTTACTGACAAATGGCCTCTGTTTAATTGCAATTTCACCTGGCAAACAGTAGAGAGTGGTCACAGGACCACAGGAGCTCATCTGTCCACTGGTTGTTACTCTACAAACGTTTATCACAATATTTTTAATGAAAAATACATTAGTTCTCACTTTACATTTGTATGGTGATTTTTTTAGATAGATTTCAACATTTTTGTCAGGAAAAGTCTCAGGTAAATCCTTCCTCTAGGTGTAGTAGAAGAGTAATAAGGCTTTGGAAACCAAGAAGTTCCCCAATTATACCCAAAGGCTACCCTTCTTCCAGGCTTTGCATTCGCCAGACTTTAATAGTGTATAAAAAAGTAAGAAGATGAAATGACTAGAAAGAAGACGTGGGGGAAAAAAGGCTGCTCAGAAGGTGTGGATGGCGATTTGCTCAGCCCAAACGTCACTTTTCTCTTCTCTGCCCTCAGGTCTGATGCTCTCGGCCTACGCTCGCGTAGGAGCTGTTCTTGGGGATAAGACGCTGCTGGAGAGGGCCGCGCAGGCAGCTAACTTCCTGCAGGAGCATCTGTGGGATCCTGAGCAACAGATCGTGCTCCGGTCCTGTTACCTTGGAGACAACATGGAGCTGCAACAGATGTAAGATGATTTTTTTTTTGAATGAGTCTGTTAGAATTATTCACAAATTTAAAGACTCCCTCTTTCAGCCATGCAAATAATGTTGTTGTGCTAAATGTGTAAAAATGATGGCCTAAATTATTAAAATGTTGTATCACATTGCATCACAGAGCTAGTATGGATTCATTTAGATGAGTAATGATAAATAACCATGTGTTATTCATTGTGTTTCATTTTGTTGGGGTAACAGACAGAAGGTGATGTACTCACTTGACATGTGCTCTATCTAAGCTTAAGAACAAATATGTTAAATTAGAAAATTATTAGATTACTTCTTTGTTATGCAGTTTCGGTCATCTCAGTGGTCAGAAATGTAAACCTTGTGCTAACACCACGGTGCACGTCGGGTTCAGGGCCTACTGTTCTGCTGGTAGCGTCTTTTCAAATGCACGGCCGTTAATCAGGACGGTTGGAGAATTCAGGTCACAGCAACAAATTCAATTTATTATTTACGTTCACAGATTACAGATTTGCCCTTTCACAACAATACTGTAAGTCTGAAACATAAATGGCATATTTAAATTGGATTGGATATACAGTATTTGACATTTAAATGACGTACTGTTGACGTTGACATTATTTCCTGGTCAAAGCTTTTGATTTGACAGCACAGTCGAGCTGGAGTATGATGCAGTTTTCTTGTGCATAGTGAATATTAACCCCGTACTGTGACACCGTTCACATAGTTTAAAATCGTTGGCAGGTTTAATAAGTCATGTTCCACCAGTCGAAATGTGGCCGTGCAAACAAAACAGCCGACGATTCTTTTAAGTCTGGTTTCTCGTGACATTTACCAAGTCAGATCTAGCACACGCTGAAATCAATCACACACTCTGTCTGATGGGCTAGGGACAGTTGCTGGGAGCACGAGGGACATGGACACTCGTCACCGTGATGCTAATGCGCTGGCGTTCCAGGTGACTTTGTTCTGCTGGCCAGCCCAGTGCCCCAGTTACAGTAAATTAATAATTATTAAAGTGTTAAATGCCACCGAATCAGCAGAAAAATCATGCCGGGAGACCCACGGCACAAGTGATTAAATGCTTACAATGTGTAAACACACAAATAATCCGATACCGGTACACCCCGGAAGACCAGTCTGGCCTTATTCCACAGCATTTGTCTCATATATAATGTTCTACTTCAGGATGGCGTCGGCACTCAGAATGCTTACCTTGACCATTTCTCCCGACCTGGTTCAGAGCGCAGGGACTAATTGGTCGCGTTAGGGAGCCGGCGTCATCTGTTCTCTGTTCCCATGTGCTGGTACTTAAGGAGTCCTGCTGCAGTCTTCAACGACAGAGATGGACGTCAAATGCGAGGCAGTTGGATCAGAGAGTTGGTGACCTCTTTGTTTTAAGTGTGGGGGGTCAAAGGGAAGCCACTTTGGCTGCACATCACATTGATTACTTGTGATTTACAATGTAGACTCTTGATCATCAATTTGATAATCAAATGTTATGGGCACGACTCTGCAAAATTGTGAGCTTGGGCTGCGTCCTATGATAGTATTTAAATATATTCCGCGTATGTTCAAGGTAGTTTTACATCACATAGGGAGTAATACGCAGTTGTCAGATGTGGAGCTGCGGGTAGCTTACCTCGGGCCCAGGCTTTGGCAGGAAACATGCCTTTCCAAAAACCACTGTTGAACTAAAATTTCTTTATTATCCACAATAATTAGTTTGGGTGTAGAATAATAGAGAATTTTTTACCAGTCTCATAATATGTGGTGGTTGGATCAGTTTGTTGTTGGTTTTGCTCATTTCATCTTATTTCAGGACCATTAAACTGAATTTGCCAGAGCTGTCCAATGAGAACAACTATGAAACAGTGACCCAGAGGTCAGTCAGTCTGATCCAAGCTGAGCTGTGTTCCCGTGATGTGGTTTTTCTACACTGGTGCTCTGTTTCCCAGCTTTATTTATTTATTTTTTTTTGTCCTGTGGTGAAAGAAAGAAGTGAAATATTAGGCTTTATAATCATCCACAATGAAAAAAGTGGAATCCTAGCATATAGGGCTTTGTATTCTTTTAGTATTTAAATGTCAGTACTTTCTGCAGCAGGACCAAGTGTGATAAATTATCCGTGAGCGCAGGCGTCTGTTCTGTTGTAAAACTGATGGGCAACAGTGTGTTTTATGTCACGTTACCCCAGTGGTTCTGCTGTGCTGTATTGTGAGAGGAATAAATCCAGCTCAGTTTGTGAACGTCGTTATGAAGCCATTACCGTAGAATCTTTTCCTTGTCGGACCATGCGGTGGACCGTCAGGACCAGGGCTCTCAGAGAAACGAGTCACTCCATGCAGGCTCGTCAGAAGCCAGAACCAAAACACCGTTGAGTATTACTGAAAGGCTGCTGCATTTGGTGTGTCAGTGTCGCCCTCTTAGGCCCGACGTTGTCGTCTATTTATCTGTAGTCACCTCAGCCAGATGACAGAACTCTGTTTTGATCTGCCCTCTGACACAACAGTAGAATTCAACTTGGGCTTACATCCGGACCTGTGGTCAGATGCATTTTGCTTTTTGACCACACGGGGACGCTAATGAGCCCATTCGTGTTTTAGACGAAAATAGGCTAAATATTTAAATGTGAGTCACTAAAAAATTGAACATACCCATTTTTTGTGTATGTGCTGCTTTTGTATGTCTATACTATTTGTATGTTTTGCTGCATGTGTCTATACAACTTAGGTAAAATAAAGTATTAGTTCCAAGTGTTAGTAAACAGTTTCCCAGTACGATGCTAATAAGAGGTTAGTCCGAGTGACTTTGACAAAACTGAACACCTAATTAAAAAAAAATATATATATATATATACAGTTTAATAGTTGGATATACAATTTAATTCATTAAAACATGTAGGTATTTAGCTGGACTTTGTGATATCTGGTTCGACATGACGTCATGTTCCACGTTCCTTTTCGCTCCTCTTTGGAGCCACTGTCACGTCCAGCACAGAAGTGGCTGCTGTCTCCTCTTGACTTCAGAATCAACTTCTGTTTGTCTGTCTGGAAAAGATAGGCACAGATATGACTCCGCCCGTACATGACCTTCTGCTCTTCATCTCTTCTCAAGCCTCCTTTCTGTCTTCAGCCTCTTGACCACTAGCCAGTGGCCTCACCCAGTAGGCTCCTATCTGGCTGGCTGTCACCAGCCATCAGCCAGCACTCACCCAAACTGGGTGTCATTGTGGGAAATCAGAAACTGTTGTGGGAAATACTGATGAAAATAAAGAAGTATAGGAAGAAGCATGAATAAAATAATGTATGGCTGATTGAGAAGACGCTGGCTAAACGATAAGTGGGTGCAGTGATTAGCTGAAAGGGTGATGCAAGTAATGTATAAAAGGTCTGAATTGAACCGTTATTTTTCCAATACTTCCCTGCTTGTCTTAGGTTGTACATGCATTAATGCGATGCCTTCTACTTCCCAACAAACATGGTATGCAGATCGGGACTTTGGTATAGAAAAAAAGCTAAACAAAAACAATATTATTCTCTGCCTGTACTGCAAAGACAGCTTTTTGCTGTCACTACTCCTTTCCCCCTCTTCTTTACTTCTTGTTAACTTCAAGCCAATTTCTTTGGGTTTCTGCCATATACAAGCTTTTGCTTTATTAAACACGATGGTAGAGTGAAACACGTTGAACTAGGTCACCCACAGCAACCCATCTCTTTACTCCCCACCCTGATCTTTCAATAAATTCTTAATGAAAACTGTCCTCATTCTCACTTTTCTCCCACTTGTGTGCTTTTTCTTCCCATCTCCCACTCTCCTGCTGTGTTCCGCAGATCTCAGCCTATCTCTGGCTTCTTGGATGATTATGCGTTCATCATTTGTGGCTTGTTGGACCTCCATGAGGCCACACTACAGACGGAGTGGTTGAGGTGGGCCGAGGAGCTGCAGCTCAGGCAGGACAAGCTGTTCTGGGATGAGCAGGGTGGAGGCTATTTCTGCAGCGATCCCAGCGACAGCACTGTCCTGCTGCAACTCAAAGAGGGTGAGAGTGACAGACATCCAGACAGAATCAGCCTGTCCGGAACACAGGACAGTAGTCAGGAACGGGAGTTTAAAGGTGACGCTTTTGGCCCGAGTGAGCTAGAAAGTTGATTCTCTCTCAAAGGAGACATTCACTAAAACTACTAAAACTAGGCAGTTTGAAACTCAAAACCAGCATTTTTATATTAGTTTGTAAACTCTGGGTTAAAGAGAAAATCTAAATAAATGGAGAAATCTAAATAAATTTTATCAGTGTGATTGTAAGTTAGTGCTATTAAAAAAGAAATTCCTAACTTACTGTTGAAGAATGTGGTAGATAGATGGGTTCCTTTTGTGTCTGCTGTTGCGTTGGAAAATCAGCAGAGGAGGACAGGCCAAGAAATGTCAAAGAAAAAAATGACCTTTAGTGAAACGCAACCATCTCTCCTCCATCTCAAACTTTTCTGCTGCGAATGCGCTCAGTTTAAACCTCTCAATCTTTAGCCATTTTATTCACCACATCTGTGAAAGCTGTCTGTCTGTCTGTCTTCTGGCTGGCTGGCTGTCTGTCTGGCTGGCTGGCTGGCTGACTGACTGACTGAGAAACTCAAAATCCCCTTCCTGCCTCTCCTCATCTAACTGGTGTATTTTTCTGTGGGACTTTTAGTACCTCTCCACTCTATAGTCTAGTAAGTATTATAGAAAAAAAACGTTAGGACAATATTTTCATGCACTTTATTGGGGACTTTTGGACACACAGATATCGGAATTATTAAGTTTGAAAATGTTGGCTTTAATGTCACATGAGGTAAGGTTTTGTGTGAGGAATTTTTACCATGATTAAAAAGTTACTCACTGCTCCATCAATTTCTCCTTTTTTCAGCAAGTGGAGGCACTATCATGAAAGTTCTTAGAGATTAGCGGTTCCAAAACTTTGGCATCAAATATTTGAATATTGTGTAATATTCCAAGGCTGCCCTCCAAAAAAAGGTCATGGCCAAATGTGGATTCATTTTTGAATTATTAATATGAATTGATACAGACCAGAATTGGCTGCTAATTTCCTCCTCCAGCTGGAGGCCACGTTTTACTGTAGTTAAGAGAAGCTGCAGACATTTACTTCGGATGTGACACACCAGAGTTTCCACCCTGGAGACAGACCTCAATCCTGGGGCTTTTTGCTGTTGAGATGTTTTGTCTGACAACAACAATTTATTATAAGAGCTCATATCTCCCATTTGAATTTGCATTCTTGTTCTTCCGACATGTGCGCTAATATCTTTACTGTAATATATTATGTATTGTCAGTGGCCTCATTTTTCTCCCACTTCCAGACAAATCTGATTTGGTGCCTCTCATCTTTCCAATATACCATATCTTTTTTATAAACAATTGTTTTGTGTTTTTAGGTTTACCCGTAGCTACTCTTTGTGACTCACCTTTCACCATTAGACTCACCTTTTGTCTTGTTGTTTTTGCAGTATGATTCAAAATAGGCAGTGTTGTTGTCCCATTGTTCTAAATTATTGATTTGCTCAGGATGCCAAGCATGTATTATCATATAAATTGACAGAAACGGCCTTCTGAAGTCAGACTTTGATATTTCCAAGGTCTGTTTTTGATCCAGATGCTCTTATATGTAACACTTATGAGAGATGTAAAATAGTTCAGCCACAGAACGGTCAGAAGACCTGAAAAAAAGCTTGCAGTTGTTTTGGTGAGGACCTGTGGACAGATCTGTGCATTTATAGACACAATTGCACCTACATCTGTGTCTGCTTATGTGTGTGAGCTCCCTCATCTGAGAGGATCGACTGCACCATTATCATGGCGGTGCTGCATTGGGTTGAAGCCCATTAGTGACGCTACGTCCAGGGCAGTGTAGGTGCCTGTCAGCACAAGAAAGATTACTCTACTCTACATTTTATAGCCCCACTGACACACACTCTGTGTGTTTGTTATGGGCGAGTAAGGTGAACACCCTAAGTCTGACAGCATATCTGATTTTTTTCAAAGAAAAAAAAAAAAAGCTAATTTTAGAGCTAAAATATATTTAATGCATTGAATAAGTCTTCTAAATAACTAATTCTATTCTAATTTTGATAAAATTATTATTTATTAGGTACGTACTATATAATAAACAGGATATTTAATGTTAGATTTTCAGAAGTAGTAGTAAAATGTGTTTCACGTGGGATCAAGGATTTTTATCTGATTGAATTAGCTAAACAATATCTTACTGATATTTATATAGTGTTTGTTAGTGGCTGTACTCATTTTCTATAGTGGTTTTTGCTACAGTATTTTCATTAATCACCTATTAGAGATAACAAAAACAAACCAAAAAGTATTAGAAGATTAGCCCCGGCCCTTAATGTTTATCCCTTTTATGCTTTTTTATTTTCTCTACTTTCTTTCTTTTCTTTCCTTTAAATTCTTTTTTTTTGGGGGGGGGGGGTTTGCTTTCTGTGTTCTTTTTCTCTTAATAGAATGCTTTGTATAATTGAATTCATCATAAGTAGAACATGTTTGGGCTACATTCATAAAGAGATTTATATAATTCGTGGAGAGGTTAGACAAATCTTAGAGATTACTCAGTATGGTAAAATAAATTTAATTTGATTGTAAATAAAGTTTGATCTTTTGTTACCTGGAAAAAAATCCTTTTATATACAGGTAATTGTTAAACTGATCAACCTAGTTATCAGTAGAGATACTGATGTTCTATGATTAAATAATCTTGATATAAGTGATAAAATAATCTTAGTTGAAAAGCACCTCTAGACTTTCTTTGGACACTGAATAAAATAATGACAAATTTAGGATATGAGGTCATCATGTGGGGTTATTACTTATTAGGATTGGCTTGGTGGTTTGTCCTGGTTAAAGGCTCTGTTGTTGTTATTATTACTACATTTCTAAAATCAGATCAGCTGTACAAACCTATAACCATGCCACATGAAAAATATTTTACCTTAAATTTTACAAATGGGGGGAAAAATGGAAAGTCAACAAATTCTGTGGTTAAACTTGAGTTGACTTTTAGCCACTGGACTCGAGGGTAAAAATGCTTGCTGCTGTGTGTTTCCTCCAGACCAAGATGGAGCTGAGCCCAGTGCTAATTCTGTGTCTGCATTCAATCTCCTGCGACTGTCCCACTACACTGGAAGACAGGAGTGGCTGCAGAAGTCCCAACGGCTGCTGGCGGCCTTTACAGACCGCCTGACCAGGGCACCCATAGCACTGCCAGAAATGGTTCGGGCTCTGATGGCCCAGCACTACACACTTAAACAGGTACTGGCTTTACTTGCTGTACAGTTGACTTTTTACTTTTCTTTATTAGATCTTTGGAAAGAACTAAAAACTAAATGAGCTAGATAACTGTTTACACAGATAAACTAGCTGGTGCTAGTTTGGTGCTAGCTAAAGTGCCTAAAGATTAATTAATTTAGAAAGATTCAGTTCCATGTGTTTAATGTTGTAATGCTCTTGATATACTGTTTACATGGACAAGAATATGTCAGTAGTCTTTATTATTTATGGGAGACATTTTGACACTTTGACTTAAAACAGAACTTCAGAAGTTCTTCTCTCAACCAGTAACACACCAAGACAGCGGCTGCCAGCATGCATTCACGTCTAGTCCTGGAATATACTTCTTCTGAAAATCCAATTTCCCCAGTTTACCATCAGCCGTCATGTGCATTTTTAGCTGATTTTAGCTGCTCAGACTCAATGATATAAGCATTTTAAAATATTAACACCCTGGGCCTGAAACCTCTGAAACCCAACTCAAATCCAGCGCAAAGTTTTCTCAGCCAGAAGAGGAAGTTTTCCCTGAGCAGACCCTGCTGTAGGCATGTGCTGATGATGGGCAGGGGGATAGTTAGTCTCCTTGTCGTCTCTGACCCGTTGAGGATGAGTGCAGGCTGGAGGGTGAGGGTAACGAGCTCAGGGTTGAGGTGCTCCCAGAGAATCCACCTGCCTCCCTTGTTACGGCAACAAATACAGCACTGACCTCTACCACTATTTCCCACTTACTTACTCCCTTCAACGTGACACCTTTCTTTTTTTATACCCCTTCATTCTTACTGTTTTTACTTCACTCTTACCCAACCCCTCAGCCCCCCTGTGTTGAACTGTGTTAATTTTTATTTATTTTTTTTAAGATTGTGATCTGTGGCCAGAGGGATTCCCCAGACACGGCGGCTCTCCTTTCAACAGTCAACTCACTCTTTCTTCCTCATAAGGTAAGGACATGAAGGAGATGTGTCACCTCAAACAGAGGTGCATTTCATAGGTTCTTAAGTAAAGACTGGGCTTTGGCCCACAGGCGCTTATTGATTTACTGTAAAGTCGGCACCTTTTCAGTGGCAGCAGATTCATAGTAACCTTTAAATTAACCACCAACCGAGTCACTGTGCTGGTTGGTTTCATTCTGATCCTTTAAAGGTCAAAGCCTACCAATTCCTCGCATCAGCTGTTTTAGGAATAGTCTACAATCTGGAACTAGGCTTGAGATCTTTATTATTATAATGTGATTATTTCAAGATGACAGCTACAATATTATTATTGATTTATTTTATTTCATGATACTCCTCAATTTATCTTGTATCATATTACCTGACTTTTTTTTGTTAACTATTAAACCTTATTTAGGGTACTGGTATGACATTTTATGCTGTCATTCATTTATTAATTAATCCGCACAATACCCAGTTGTCTGTCTGACAAGACAGAGTCAGTCATGAAAAAAGAGCACATCTCATCCATCACATATTCCAGTCACACGCCTCACTACTTCTTTTTTTTTTTTCCTCTTTCTGGCTGCTACGTGATTAAACAGTCACCATCTGAGGATGCCAAAGGCTTGTTGCCGGGCTACACTGCTTCAGCTACATACGACAGTGTTTTAAGCAGCCGTGTTAGGTGGTTTAAGTTAGTGTGAGCGTGTGTCTGTGTGTGTGTGTGTGTGTATATAAATGTGTATTTAATAATAGTAATATTTTTTTTATTCGTTTATGGCATATTGTGGCATATTGCGTTGCAAACTAGGCGTCTGAGCCTTCTATCTACATTTTGCAACCCTGTGAATCGTCATTTGAGTCACTGATACTTGCATTCTGTAGGATCGTTAACAAAATGACAGCTGCTGCTACATCTGCCTTCAGCTGCAATGACTGACTTCACTGACATCGATGAGCAGGCAAAGAATTTCAGATTTGATCTGCAGCAAACAAATTAAAATGTTGGTCTAGTTTGGCTGTTGTAGGGGTGTAATGCATTGTTGTTAATGTTAGTGTATTTTGGTTAAATGGCTAAAAACACCTATTCAATTCATTGTGCAACCCAAATTGCGTCAGTAAATTCAACGATGCTAGTAATGATCCATCTTTTCTCCTTTCTCTCTTGTTCTCTCTTTCTTTTTCTTTCCCTATCTCTCTCGTTCTCTTACACACATACACCAAGAATCAGTGTGACCTGTTTAAATATAAATGAGTTTTGCAGTATCAGGCGGTGGCTGCAGAATCTCCAAGCAGTTCTAAACTCTTGCAAACAGACCAGAAAAAGCTATCGTCATGGGGGTTTCTTTAATTAAAGCAGATGTGCTTTATGTACAATCAGAACAAAACACAAATGCGAGCGCTGCCGTTGTCAGGCTAATCGATGTTTTTTTCGGGGTGTTGTTTTAATACGGGCTGTCCATGCATCAGGTCAAACCCAGTGTTCAAGGTCTTACATCTGGGTGTGGACCACTGATAAACAGTTTGAATGAATGAGAATATTTACAATGAGAATAGGACTGGGAGAGTGTCTCATAGAATCAGTCTGAACAAACCATCACATCTTCAGTGTATTCAGACATGCTCTAGGGTTTTTAACCCCAGGTTATTTTGGCTTGTCCTGCATACTTGTGGATGGGGTGAAAGCCTGAATTGGTCGTTGGAAGGATAAAACAAAAAGCCATTACAGGGATGTCCAAACTATTCCACAAAGGGCTGG
>CAAE01009926.1:2762-17144 GCA_000180735.1 Tetraodon nigroviridis | reverse complement strand
ATTCATGCATAAGTGTAATATGTTATCTCTAGAATATCAGGTTTCTTCAGAACCTGGGTGTCAGATGGCCATCACACTAATTCTTTGGCAGATCTAGTCTGAGCTGTCTGTTTTCTATTCTGCATATATCCAGACAAATGTTTTGAGGCAAAGCAATACACAATTATTAATTTCATACTCCGAATACAACATTGTTAACACAGATGATTAGTTAGAGTCTTTTCATGTGAGAATTTCCTTGAACTGTTTAGGAATTATTTCCGAATTGCTTTACCATTGCAGAATAACTTAATGACACTGGAATTTTGGACTAGGCTTGTCCACAAGTAAAAGTCCAGGATCTGCAGTGCATAAAACTACTTCATTCTAAAGTATTTGCATTGCTAAAATATGTATCTAAATTGAAATAGAATCTTTAGCATGTGCTTACTGTGTGATTAGCAAACCAGTGTTATGTTGGGCTTGTATGATATAGAGTTATTATACAACCTTAACTACTTAAGTCAGAAGAGTAAAAATAGAACTACAATGCATCCAGAAATAGTGGAAAACACATCATGTCATTACCTTAAGCTGCTTTATTTGACTTTGGCTACATTAATGCAGAGTCCACCAATTTGGATTTACAACCACCCAATTAACACCACCCCTGAGAAAGATAGATGGAAACCAGTGGGCATGATGACTGACAACAACAGAAGACTTTTGTGTGTTTAAAAGGATATTCTGGTGATCAATTAGCAAAACCTATTGGCAGAAGCAAAGTGGTTGAAGGATGTATGAACTTCTGTTGTTGCAAAATCTGTGTGTGGTTTTTTTTTTCGTTTTTAAAAGAATTTAATAAGATTTTACCAGGACTTTTAATTACCTATGTGAATTATTTTTGCTGTTTGCCTGCGTAATGATCAGCTTTAAGTGTGCTTTTGCCCCAGAGAAGTATCCAAGTAAGTCTTCTTCACTGGGCCAGACCGATCTTTCAGGAAGTTGGTCCTTGACGTCACTTTTCTGGAATACATTGGAAGTGCAGTAATTGGGTGGATGTGATGACAATAAGCAAGGTGTCTGTGGCAGGTGTTAAAAACCCCACAAAGATCCCCGTTAGCATTAAGTCTGACCGGGCATCCAGACAGCAAGTCTGTTGTCAGAATCACAATTATTGGGTTTTAATTTCAAGCTACAAATCAGAAAAATGTTTTGGGGAGAAGCAAAAACAAGGCAATACAGACAGCAGCTTGGATTTTATGCACATCTGTTATATGAAACAAATGATCCTAAAACACATTTGTAGGGTTATGAGGAGTTATCCAACAATTGTTGGATTTAGGAAATAAAACAACAGAAGTCCAACACTGGGGATAGTGATTGTTCCTGCCAACTTCAGATTCTGTGCTGGCTTTTTAAAAGCGCATGCAGAGAGACACTCTCAGAAGTTCTTCATAAGAAGAGATGAGAAGAAAGGTTAGCATGGTGATGTGAGGACACAAGCTAACTAGCATTCCTAAGACCAGGGGACAGAACAGGATTAGCGCTGGGGCAGTTTCAGTCCTCCCTCATGAACCCGGATCTCCTTCCCTTCACCTTGGGCCCTTGGTACTCTGCCATTACTGTCCCTCTGTTCTCAAATGAAAGACTGCATGTGTGTTTTTATCTTTAAGTAATGTGTGGGAATCAATTCTCCTGCTCTCTAACGACCGGGGAGGGCCAATAAAGAGTCAGAGAGCACCACCTTAGTTGAGTGACAGCTATGGGAGAGGTCTTAGAAGATTCCAGTTGCTAGAAAGTGCTCCTCAGGCAGCTATAGACCCAGTTTAATGGCCGCCTTCAGTCTTTTTTTTAAATGATATTGTGCTACAAAATATATTATCTCATAAACTGTAAGTCACCTCATTGCAGTCAAGCGAGTTGTGACTCTCTACCAGTAAAGATGTCAAGAATATCGTCTTCACTTTGGATGTAGCAGCCTTTCTTCCTGATGCACAGCTTCTACACATCTCAGCTCAATGACTTTAATCCAGCTTGGAGCAAATAATTGGCACATATATCTGCACAGAAATGTACATAAAGTTGCAGATGCTTGGATTTCTCTTACGCCCTCGCTCTTGCCTTTATCTTCAGAGGCTAGGAGTTGTGATGCTTTGAACTCTTGTTCGCTGATAAATTTTCCCAAAGTTTAACAAAGCAATAATTGTAGCCTTGTTTTCTGCTGGGTCTGCCAAATTTCTGAAGCATGACGGCGGCATAAAAATGAAAATACAAAGAGGAAAAACACAAGTGGTTTCAACCGTTTATGCAAACTTTTTTTTTTTTTTAAAAGAACCAAAAACGTTTTATAACCAAGCCGTCTGTGTGGCCACAAACGATGGAAACACAAAGCCAAGACGAAGTTGGCAGTCTTAGAAAAGCAGTTCTGATCATTACGTTCATTTACTGCGCCAAAGTAACAGTTTAACAAATACTTGAGGTCAAACATTGAAAAATATCCTACAGTCAAAACTTCTAATTTCCTCATCTTTAAAGCTAACTGTTTCCACTTTATATTCCCATATTCTGCTTTAACCTTATGCACCTTACTTGTTCCTATGTGCATGAGTGTGTGAGAGAGACACTTCCTACAAGATTTGGCCGAAGCCTGATCCATCCTCACTTTCCTGGGAAGCTGCCATTACTTAGATATCCGTGAAGGCAGGTGAGGCTGTCAGCTGGGCGGTCATAAAGCGGCTTAAAAGAAGCACCAGATGAGACACGCAGTTCCAGTGCCTCATACTAGCGCTGGTGATCCCAGAGATTCTCTTTATGATTTAGCGGCTGCGGCGTGACAGGACACTGCTCTACTGCGGTCAGTTAAAGGAGAAAGAAGTGCAGTAATCTTTTTTTTTTTTCCTATTCCATAGATCCTACTTTCAAAATGGAAGATTACATATCTAATAACACTTAAAACAACAACAAAAAAAAGAAAATAAACCATTCTTACAGAAAGTTATCAATGCTTGAATGGGCTTTTTTTATTAGTGAACGTAAGAACACTATAACTTTATATTTTTTCATTTAAATCTGCTTTTTTGGTGCTACAGTTTGTATGTAGACATAACCCATTAACTGCTGCCAATCTAATATTAAACAAAATAGTTGGTACCTCACCAGCCTCAAACCTCACCACACTACGCTGATATGTACCTAGGTTCATTCCACTAGTGGGAAATCCTGACCTTCAGCAAGAACTGAATGGTAGTAAATCATCTGGTATTTCCATGATTGATGAAAGTGGCAAAATGTGCTCCTCCGTCCTTTCTGGCAGCTTTCTTTAGTGGCACTCACGCGTCAGGTCCAACATTCCGGAAAACTTTACCTCTGTGAGGCTTTTATGGCTCGGGTAAATGAGATTCCCCTTTCAGCCTAAATGCAACAGAAGCTGATGAAGTATGTCATTGGTGTTGGGGCGTGATGGAGGAGAGGGGCCATTAATTCTTCAGCAGTACCGCGGTGTCGTCACATCCCTCTGCAGACGGTGGTGATTAAGGAGAGGGAATCCTGTCAGGACTGACAGCAGCTAAGAACTAATATTCATTGCTAATAAAGAACAGAACTCCAGCGGGTGTGCTGTGGGTGGACTCTACGACCAGTTTGACCTAAAAAGTGTCCTGACGATCCATCAGTCATTAAGTTGCAACGCATGATACTTTTTTTTGTGAACCTGATGTAAAGGACATTGAATTTAAGCACAACGGTGACTGTAGGAAAAGAATTCTTTTGAATCCAAATCTCCACCACGCTGAGAGCTCACGTGAATGCCACAGTTGTAGATGAATAGAATAGAATAGAATAGTGTTTTTATTTATCCCACAATGGGGGGAAATTGCACTGTTTCAGTAAATATTAGAGATATTTACAAGAAAATAGGATGTGTCAATATATGCATAAAATAACAATAACCTGTATCCAAGTATTGTGCTGTACATAGGTTTGAGGACCAGTTTGCATCTGGGCAATTATTGCACATGAGGTAGGTGGCGTGATGGCTGAGATGCTGCGTTGAACAGTCTGATGGCTGTGGGGAGGAACGACCTGCCGTAGCGCTTCTTCCTGCACTGAGGAGGCCTCAGTCTGGAGCTGAAGGAGCTCCCCAGGGCCTCCACAGTGTGGTGTAGGGGGTGGGAGGTGCTGCTCCTGATGGACGCCAGCCTGGCCAACACCCTTCTGTCTGCCACCTCCTTGATAGAGTCCAGGCAGCAGCCCAGGACAGAGGCAGCTCTCTGAACCAGCTTGTTCAGTCTCTTCCTGTCCCTGTCTGTGCTGCTTCCCCCCAAACACACGATGGCGTAGAACACTGCTGAGGCCACCACAGAAGGTCCTGAGGAGAGCCCTGCTCACACCGAAGGACCTCAGTCCCCTCTGGCCCTTCTTGAGCAGGGCGTCGGTGTTGTGGGACCAGTCTAGTTTCTTGTTGAGGTGAACACAGTGTTTAAAGGAGTCCTCCATCTCCATGTCCGAACCCTAGATGTTCACCGGTGTGTGGTCCCTCACTTCCCAGCGAGTCAGCTCAGCATTTGTTTATTGTTGATTTAGTCATTTTGGTATTGGAGTCAATATAGTTTTATGGATTCCTGCCCCACTTTGGCTGGTTGGTTTGGAGTAATAATAAGTTGAATATCCTAATTAATTTTCTGCTTAAAAAGATCAAAAGTGAATGCTGACCGATACGGCCTCCTTGAAAATGACCGTTTCAGTTCACCCCTTCATTTCCCTTTCCAGCTCCCTCACTCTCCTCGCTTGCCTTTTGCCACTCTAATATTCAATTGTGTGCATGATGTATTGGAGAGGAAGACGTGACTGATGCTGGAAAACGTGCACAGGGCTGGTAGTCCCGCTGCACCACCACCTCCTCCATCACTTTTAGCATTTTGTGTCCAAGTGTGGTCGTGTGTGCGTCTGTTTCTGTCCCTAGGCGACAGTCCAGATGCTAGTGTGTGTGTGTGTGTGTGTGTGTGTGTGTGTGTGTGTGAGAGAGAGAGGATGGAGGAAGCAAATCTATTTCTGCCTGGCTGCACAAGCCACCATTTTCAGCTCTGCTGCAGGTAACGGCGGCGCCTCTGCAAGGTGTGCGTTCAAATTCTTTAATCATTTCTTCCGCCCGAGTGTCCAGGACAGAGAATATTCAAACAAGTGTTGGTGTGTGTTTGTGGGCGTTGCTGTCAACACAGGTACACAGTGTTCCTTTAAAGCGTTTGTGCTCGACCGGTTTGTGAGAGCAAGGCGAGAGCAGGGTGATGAAGCCGTGGGCGTCGGGGCATGCAAAGCGAGTGTGTTTTTCAGGGTGGCTCACTCTGTGTAGAGATTAACCTTGTAGCCATCACACACGTACACACACAAACAAGCAACACGGAATTCCGGACCACACATTTTTAAACCTGTCCTATATATTTACATATCTTTTCACATTATTTTCCACATCTCTTCCATGCTAGCTCACACATTTTCCGCTCACGCACGTCGCAGCCCCGCGGCCGCAGCCTGACTTAAAGGTTCGGTTGAGGTGATTGGGGCTGAAAGTGATCCAGGAAGAAGTGCTCAGCGCTGACAGGCGAAAAGAAGTGTCAGGAGAAGGATGGCAAAAAAGGTCTTTCTTGGTGAGGGAAATCCTCCTGTCTCCATAGCAACCGTCATGCTACCATGACCACATTCCATCACACTTTTAGCCAGTCTTCCCCCTGTGTGTCCTCCCCGTTGTCTTCAGCGTTTTGGTGCGTTTTTGCCCTGAGCGTTGAAGCGTACTCCCACCCAGTAGAACATCCGTTCATCTGTGGGAAATATTGCGCATCCACCGTGGAGTCAGACGTCCTTCTCCACCTCCAAAGGCTTCAGCCTTTCTGTTTCAGGGATATCTTAACGACCTACCCGAGCACTTGAGATGCACAGTGAGGATGGCGTGACGAACTACCACCACCAGCTTCCTGCTCCAATCATCAGTCAAAGCTGCAGTGATTGGCATGTGTTTAGGCTTGACTGCAAATGTTTGACCTTAAGTCGAGAATTTCCTGCCCGAAATGTCAGAGCTGTCCGACACAACGCCACCTGAGATGAGAGGCGTCATCGGAACTCAGCCCGTTTCCTCCCCAGCTCTTCTCGCGTCTGGCAGCGCTCGCCCTCGAACACAATCACGGTCACGCTCCGTCCTGAACCAGGGATGCTGCCGGGCCCAGAAGGAAGTGACACGTGTTTGACAGGAAGCAGCCTCGGGGACGGGGCGGGTCAGCCTGTCTTTAACTCTGCTCCACTGCCTGTCCAAAAGCAGCAGCTCGTGGAGCCTGATTTTCCATCACCCGGAGTGATATTTTTATTTTCTGAACTAAACCAAAGAAAGAAACACGTTTGAGCAAAAGGTGTTTATGACTAGAAGCCACCACACTTGACTTTTTGGCAGTTTTAAGCTCATTTTTATTCTCTCTGACAGGTCCTGATGCTCGTTGATGGAGATTCGGATGGTTTTCTCCAGCATCGTCTACCTACTCTCTCCGCCATGACGCAGAAGGACGGAGTCGCCACCGCCTTCATCTGCCAGGACTTTACCTGCTCTCTTCCAGTAACCGACCCCCAGGAACTACGCAGGCTGCTGCTGGATGGGACCAGTAAAGGGCAGGCCGAGTGAGGAGCCGATCAGGAGTGCTTTAAACCTCATCATTCAAGTCTTCTGCAGATCTTCCCTGCTTACATTTGCTGTCGGCTAGCTTGGATAAAACCAGTGTCTAGAAGTTAAATTAAGACAAATTTCAAATCTTATTTAAATGTATCTGAACAGAATTAAGATTTAAGGCAACACTTTTTTAAATAGATTGCTATAAAATGTATTTCAGGCTGTATTTTTTTCCCCCAGAAACTAACTTTATACCTTTATAGATATCACTACAGAGCTGACCGCAGCATATTTTATTTTAGTACCAGATAAGTATCACACCAAACACCAAAGACTGTGTGTTAGAAACTTGTTAAAATAGAAAAGAATCATACACAATAGAGGTTGTAATCTAGCCCCATTTCCACAAAACGTACTTTTTGCTTGCTAAAATGTGCTTACAGCCCCCCAGCAATACAACCAACGGCCGCTGGGACTGATTGAACCTGAAAATGTTTGGCAAATAAACCTTTCTGCGACCTGCCCTCCCTTTGGGCTTGTGTTTTCCACCCTGCACTCAGATTGCACTGATGGGGCGATGGAGGTCTGGGATGCCTGTTTGTGTCGGGGGGTGACGTGGTTGAGGTTTACTGAGGTTTACTACACTTGTGCTCCCCACAGATAGACACACTGTCTTGAGGAAACCCCGCTGTTGTCTGTTTTTCCCTCTCCCTGCATTTATTTTACCTCTGTGATGTTACGGCGACGGTGGGCTCATGAACGTGTGGGTATGTGTGAGGCAGATGGACCGCTATCTCTAAAGCGAGGGTTCAGCAGAACACAGCGAGCCTCGCCTCGCCTCAGCCGGGAGAGGACGCTTTTGTTAGCCGCTCCATGCCTCCCGCTTTTCCTTTGGAGATATGGTCAGCGTGTTGGAAGATGGAGGAAGTCCCTTTGGCAGATGGCGGTTTCAGCGGAGAAGAGTCAGAGGAATCACTCTCTCCCCACTCAGAACTGACAGCGCTTTTGTTAGCCTTTCCCACTGTGAAACCATCTGGCTTTTGGCCACTTCAAGTCTTTTTATTGCACTTCCTGTCCTGACAAAAGCTCTCTCTTCATTGTCTTCACATTTAGTACGCTGCTCTTTTTTAGAACCCAGTACTGGTTTCTTTAGTGATTTTGATGAGTCAACTGGGCAAAACATTGAGAACCTGTAACCTGCTTCTTATCCCGAAATACAGATAGTTGAGATGTGTCCAGAATATCCAGTATTTTGGCTAAATTTGATCAAAAATAAGAAATTTGCACCAGTAGCCACCTTGTGTGAAATCTGGAATCTTTTTTGCTTTGTTCACTAGTTGATCTGATTTATGTCTAAATATCATGATAAAACAGATACAACCCCCCCCCCCCCCCCCCCTTATTTTATCTTGCACACCACAGATCTTAAAATTGAACCAGCTCAAGACTGGAGCAATTAAAAAGCAGCCATCACACTCGGCAACAACACCCACCGTCAGGCAGGCAGACGCACGGACAGAAATTACCGGTAGAGAAAAAGCAGCGTGTCGGCGTGTATTTCCCCAAGCTGTCTCAGTTAGAAACAGAATATTCTTTCACATCTAGAAATAACCCCACACCTACCGAGTTCAAATTTAAAAAATTCTTGCTAATTTGAGCAACGCGTGCTCTTACCCGCTGCCGTTTAGCCTGACTGGAGTTAGTAACTGCAGCTTTGACCTGGGCCCCTCGTATACGGAAGGAAATATTTTTAAAATGCAAAAACGTCAAGTATTCTGATTCCATCCTCCATCCTTTTTCAATTCCGTATGGGGATGATTTTAAAACATACACACATGCTAAATGGATTACGTCATCTCGTGTTTGAGCTTTGTGTGTGTTACGCTGTTGCAGTGCATTTAGATTAGATTAGTTTGTCCACAATCAACAATTCTGCATGACATTTTAAACACAAGGACACACACGAACACACTGTGCTTGTGTCAGCTGTCACATGTGGAAGCGCCATTTCAGCCAGTGTGGCGATAACAAGGCCACAGAGGGCTGGGAACAAGCGGGAAAGTGCACACATGCGTGCACATGCGCACCTAACTGCTGGCTCGAAGGACAGATGCCGCATGAAACAGCATTTCTCTCCGAATCATTGAGTAATTCTTGAGATTGAGAACAAAGATTATCTTCCGTTCCAAGCATTCCCAACTCCCCTCGGAAGAAGTTTCTGCTCTCTGATGATGTGAAGGAGTGAAAAGAAGGCAAAAAGCATGGCATAAATCACAGATTTACCCCTAACCCTACCTCAAGCAAACACGAAGTTTTAAAATGAAGAAAAATAATTCATGTCCCAATTCAATTCACAATTTAAAAAAAAAGAAATTTGAAAAAAAAGAAAATTAGAAATGCCTTCTTTAAATGGCAACATTGAGAAAAGATGCTCAGAAATAAATACCTTGTGAAAATATATAAATACCCATTCTGCCCAAGCTGGTTTCAGAATTTAAATTGTGGATTATCCCTAGAAATGTTCCATTTTAATTCATTTATATTTAGTTTTATTTATATAGCTCATTTTACAATTAAATTAATTAAGTTTGATCTTGAAGGCAGACGTGGTGTCTGCTTCCCCAACCCACGTTGGTAATAGGTTCCACAGTAAAAGTGCCTGCTAGCTAAAGGCTTGTCTTCCCAGTCTACATTTATGAATTCTAGGAACTACAAGTCAACCTTCACTCTGTGATCTGAGTGTTCTTTTAGGAATATATGGATTCTATATATGAGATTAAGATTGATGAGAATATATGAGATCCTGCGGGTATATTGAGGAGCTGATGATTCCTGTCAGAATTTTTGACCGTAATGACTTTAACCACTGCTGTTTCTGTACTGTGATGAGCTCTGAAACCAGATTGATACACTTCAAATAAACTATTGCTGTTGAGGTGGACGGTTATCTGACTGACAACCAGCCTCTTAAGTCTATTAGAGATGAATGAGAGGTTGGATGACGGTCTATGCTTTGCTCAGACGCCTGGGTCAAGCGAAGGGGTTTTTTTTATTAGTAAAATTCTGATAACAGAAGTTTCTAAACTCCTGAGGCACATAACCTGTTGTCAAGAATAAATTGACAACAGGCTGTGTGCCAAAAGTTTGTCTTGTTCCTTGGTAATGCTAGGTTAGTCTTGGATTTCACATCTTTACACATATCGATGCTGCTGACACAAGCATTCCTGTCAGAATATGAAAAGGAAGACGAGATAAAGCAAGGAAGCGATGATGTTTGCTTCCGTTGGAGGCGGCACCTCTTCCAAAGAGTTATTGCGCTTGTTCGCTCACATTGAGTATACATTATTGCTCCTACACCCGTTGTTGGGGTGAATTTTTCCTGTTGCTGCACAGCTCCATAAAGCTGCTCGGGGGATAGAAAAAAGCTCTTCAAATGAGACGTTATTAAATGTTGAATTTCATTCTCCCTCCCAAGATTACAAAAGCCATTTCAGAACCAAAACACAAGTCATAAATTATTCCACAAAACTTGATACTTGGCAGCCAGGTTTATGCTTTCCTCATCGCTCAAAGCCGTTGCAGAGCTCAATTCTCACCCAGCAGACCATTACCACCATTAAAGGGCTGGATAAAATCATCAATTACAACGATTACATTGGCAGAATATTTTGTAAAAGGGTGGGTGATGGGATCTTTATCCCTTCAGAATACTAAATGTATTTGTTCAAACGGCAGCTGTGTAGGAACCTACAGAGGTCACCAGCACCAAACTGTGGATAAACGACAGATACGGCAGTTGGATGCCCACAAAAAGCCTTTTTTGAGAGGAAGGTCTGATATTCACACACACACACACACACACACACACACACACAATAATAAAAAAAAACCAGTGAGAAAAGTGTGAAGAAAGCAGGAGTGAGTGAACACACTCTCCATCTCCTTCTCTTCCACGCTTCCCACAAATTTATCATGTGATTTCAGACCCGGCTTGTGTGGCGGACGGGGAGGTAACTAGAGCAGCGGAAGCTGAGGGCGAGGAACCCGACTAGTTTATCATGTTAACCTAGTTAGGTGAAAGCAGAGAGAGAACCAACACTCATTAAATTCTTCCCATCTGCCTGGCTCTGCATCTCCCTCCCTTCCCTCTTTCTTTCCTGCAGTGTCGTCAGTTTACACCATGCATGAGAGAAACAAAAGCAATTTTAAAAAAAGAAAACACAAAAATGTTATTAGTAAACTCCATCTATGGGTGTGGTGAACTATCACACCGCTGCTGAGGTGCAGGATCAATCTGAGCCTTTTGAACACACGTCTTCCACCTTTATTGATTTTTTTTTTAATGTTTTTGTTGTAGGTTTGTTGTAGGATCGATTCCCCCCCCCCCCCCCCTAAAAGACTTAAACTCCGTCCTAACTGTTGCTAATGTGCTTGCCCTGTGTTTCCTTCTTGTCCTTGACATTTCCTTGACATTTGCCGACATTTGTGATTACGCGTAAACGGCCTGATTTGACAGTCTATCAAAAACACGGGAGGAAGATAAAAGCTGTCAAATGTCAGACAGGAGCTGTCCATCTGGCCCCCGTGGCTCCGGACTTGAGGTGAAGTGCAATGTGGGACGGTGATGACTTCTGCTGTGTCAGCGGGATCTCATAGGCTAGCTTTGTTGACGAGCGCATGAACCTGTTTTCTCAAAGACTCAGGTGGAAATATAAGTTCTCTGATGAGGTCCTGGGGTGGACACAGCGGCTGTGGAAAGCCTTCTGTCACATTGGTCTCAATATGCTGGCTGTTTGTTACACATCAGTGTTTTTCCCAACACATTAATAAAGTATCCATTCCGTACATCTCGCCATAAAGAACGAAGAAATCAAGGCAAAATCCAGTTGTGCCGCCAGGTCTTCCTTCCTAGGTTTGCGTCCACTGGGAACAAAAAAAACCATGTCTTTACCATTAGGAATATTTTTTTTATGCAGTTTCAGACAGAAAGACTAAAACACATTTTCTAAACTCTTTTCTTTTTAATTAAAATTTTGCTTGCACGGAAGTAAATGTACCATAGCATCGCATGCAATCTCCATATTAAAGTCTTTATCAGACAATCAACAGACATTTACCTCTGAAAAATTCTTTTTGCTCTAATTGAAATTGCAACCAGTTTTCCACTGGGAGCTATTAGGAGATTCCTGTTTTAGAAATGATGGATAGACCCGTGATTATTGTTAGCATATGGCAGCTATAACTGGGTGGAAGACTGACATACACACTCAGCATTGGCGTATTTATGCTCACTCTAGAGAAGGGGTAAAACAAAGAGGAGGACTAAAGACAAACTGCTGTGGCAGTGTGTGAATGTGAAGAGTGTGAGACAGGACAATGGGAAGAAAGCAGGTCGTGATGATAGCGGAACAAAGAACTGCCAGGATGAAAAGCACAAATGTGGAAGACTGTTGAATGATTGCATTTGGTAAATATTGTGCTTTAAGTACATTATCATTTGTCTGTCAAAATAACCCCTACAAGGATGAAGAAAGAAGGAAAAACGACATTTCCGCCAACAGCTGTGGACAAGCCCAGAGCTGGATTTTCAATAATCTATCTGACATTTTTATCCTGAATTCACCAAAGCCTGGTGTTAAAACCTTAAGTCTTCAACTGAAAGTGAAGCTGAGATAATGTCCAGAGAAGTAGCCCGTCAGTTCAAGGTCAAAAACTGTGTAAGCTGACAGTTAACAAGAGTAAAGGAAACTAAAAGAAAAAAAAAAAGAAGCTAAAACCAGATCCAAGTGATATTGGCAACATGGATCCATTCAGGCAAAAAAAAAGATGGTGCTGAATCGCTATAAATGCAGACAAACAGCTCCTCATTAAACCCGAACCCCTCAGTGATTTACAGTAGTCATTTCCACTCATAAATAATAACTCTGACACGCTGCAAGAAGCACACGGTGTATCGGCGGTTTGATTACTGCCACGTTTTATATCGACTGGCTGATGTTCGCTGCTGCTGGGATGGATTCTGTAGGATGAAGCCATACCGACAGCCCCTTCAACCTGACCTAGCCGGAAACGTGCTTCCTGGCTTCACAACAGATGGCACAATTCACTTTCTTTATTAAAAATAGGTGTTCTGAGTTAGTTGTGATGAATGTGTGTGTGTGTGTGTGTGTGCTAGAGACAGGTCTATGTAGTCCTTGTGTTGTTGATAAAGCAAAAGCAGCTCCTCAGTAACCTTGTGGCATTCACAGGCTTTTAGCGTCTGAAACGGTTAATTTGCAGGTTCAAACATACTCGTCGTTTCCAGAAACGTGTAAGTGTAAGTTTTTTTTTTAAATTTATCTAGAAATTCTCAATATGGATATAGGATATTCATGCTCAGAATGATAATGTGCAAAGTCGTGGATAGCAGACTTATCGTGTAGAAGCTGTAGGGTGGTTGGAAGAGCCTAAAATTCATGTACATTTATAAAATGTAGCTAAATTCCAAAAATGCCACCTGTGGCCCTCACGGATGCATCTTTGTCAGACTTGCTTTTTACCAACTCCTGTTCTCCATATGTCATTTATTTACAACGTTATTTGCATGTGTTTAAATGCCTGTCTGACCAGATTCTTTTTGAAGTCAGTAAACATTGTCTTCCATGTCATACTTAGCGGTTTGTCAAATATTTTCCATTCTTTTAGTGGTCCTTCATCTTATAACTCCTGCAGAATATGAAACTTTCAGACAGTGTTATTTGCTTATCTGCTAAGGTTATTTTTAACAGTTAACATGATAAATCAGAAGAAGAAATCAAAAGAACTGGTCCCTCCTAGTCAGATAAACATCAAAAATAGGGTGTAAATCCTTTAATTCAAACATGGTGCTCAGTTACTTAGCAACACTGAAGTGACGATGAGTACAAATACGCTGTTGGGATCTTTCATTTAGGAAAAAAACCTTTCTTTTGCCCTGCGGTAATGCAACAAAAGTCCAAGATTACAACGTGGGATTAGCCTTCAGATTCTGTGGGGTGAGACTGGTTCTGCTAAACTACTCAGACATAGTCCTGGCGTTCACACAATTATTTTCATAAAATTGATAATATCAAATGAGCAACTTTGGCCTGTGTGACACATGTGTGAGCTACTTCTCAGACTTTTTGGCCCACAAAATGAGAACGATAATGTGGAACTGGAATACCTTTGTAATGAGACAACTAAATTCTGAACAGGACCGTGACCGAAAGGGACGAGGATGAAAGCTGCTGCACGCTCTGCTTTCTCACTGTTGTGGCTGAATCTCCGTCTCTGTCTCCCCAGACTCCGGCAGCTCGCCGAGGCACGCCCCCAGCTCCGCTTCCCTCTGCGTGGTTAATAAAGGCTGACCTCTCAGACAGCAGAAATCCATCCGCTGACTTCATGTGTTTGAGTCTGAGCATGTGTTTGTTTGGTGCGCTGGGAGGTTTTTTTGGTGGCTTATGGAAATTCTTCCACCTATAATAGTACATCTGGTCCCCTGGTACCACTCTGCTCCCCCACACCTCCTCCCTACCCTTCTGATCTGCATCCAAATGACATTCCTGTCTAGCCGCCTTCATCACAGCTCCTGTGATGAATGAGCCGCCCTCATTTACATAATACAGCCGAAATTTGAGGAGAACAAATGGAAGGAAAATTTCGGGAACTCTCTATGAGCACCACATGGTTATTTCTGACTCAAACGCATCATTGACCTTCACACTGAAGTGTGCTTAAACATTCTTTTTTTGTTG
>CAAE01009919.1:8467-34174 GCA_000180735.1 Tetraodon nigroviridis | reverse complement strand
GACAGCAGAGAATCATCCTCCAGTCTGCACTTTGAACATGTAAACAGGACATCAGTGTGTGCCGAGTTTGGCTAATTAACGGGGCAAACCAAGCGCCTCACGTGTCAGAGGTAATACCATTATCAGCCACTAGGCGTCACCATCACTCAGCTAATTATTGGGTTTAGGGGCTGATAAAGTGTGTTTTCAGTGTGTTAACGTGTGTGTGTCTCTGCGCACCTCGCTCTTGCTGAAGGTCAGACAGGGGTAGATGTCTTCACGGTAAACTCTCTCCAGGAAGCAGCAGCTCCGGTCCAGCACCGGCTCCTCCTTCCACGTCTTAAAGTCACTGAACAGCTGATTGTCCACCTGCACATGGCAGCAGTTTGCACCCAGAGAAGTTTCAGCCTGGACGGCCTTCGACACACCCCTGAAGCCTCCTACCTCTCTACACTCTCGAACGATTGGCTGCGTGGCGGACGGGTCCGGCTGCGTCCCCAGGATGGCCGACGACGTGCTCTTGTTTCTGCTGTGACCCTTCCTGAAAGGTGTCTTCACCCCCCCTCCTCCAACAGAGGGGAGTTCCCCAACGGGGGAGGTGGGGGAGGAGAGCACCAACGTCTTCAACGCTTGGACCTCGGCCTGGAGGACATCGATCTGAGGAGACGAACCAGCTGCTGTAACCATAGCAACGCCAACAACAAAACCCCTCAACTAGAGCAAAGTTCATCTGTAAAGAACCAGTCTCACTTTTAAATCTTTTCTGCCAATAATAAGTCAGATTTCCTCATTGAATGTTACCAAATGTGTTAGCAGGGTGACACAGACAATGTTTGGGAGCTTTTGAAGACCCGGTGGCGCTAATCTGGCGACAGAGGAGGACGGACGATCCCACGAGCATCGTCACCTTTCCCAGAGCTTCCCTCAGCTGTTTCTCTGCAGTCGCCTGCTTGGTGTTGGCTTCATGGACCATTTTATGGGCTTCCTGGAAAAGAACAGAAAATCAAACCAGACTTGGTTATGAGCTGCGCTGTGATTGGCTACTGCTCCGCAGTTTCTTTTTACGATTGGCCGGCTGTGACTTAGTATCAGTGTGTGTGTGTGTGTGTGTGTGTTTTATGAGGAAGCAGGAAGCAGGAGGTGGACAGCAGGGTGTGGACCGACCTGGAACAGACTGGCGGTGAGCTCCTCCAGCTCCTGGCCAAGCTGGTCTCTGACTTTAGACAACCTCTCACACTCCTCATCCTTCAACAGCAGCTCCTTACGCACAGACATGCACACACACGCGCGCACACACAGAAAACAGCACAGAACACAAATGCCAAATAAACACGTGAAAAGAACAGCATGAGAGAAAAACATGAAGAAATAAAAAAGACACGAAATGTGTTAAAGGACTAAAGAGGATTCAGAAAACTGGAATTCAGTCAATTGAGAATAAAGCAAATGTGGTTCTGATCCTCTTTTTTAGATAAGGTCCTGTTATAAATTATAAAAAACAAAGAAAATAATCAAAATATGTGATGAGCACTATGGACAACTGAAGCACACACACACAGCGCGTTTGGGGACACACACACACACACAGATGCACATAAAATCCAACCACAAATACTCTGTTTAAGATCACTCCTGTGTGTGTGGTGCATGTGGCATGTGTGTGTGTGTGTGTGTGTGCGTGTGTGTACCCTCTGGGCCTTGGCCAGCTCCTCCTTCAGCCTCTCGTATCCTTTCTCTCGGACCTCCATCACCGAGGGGCTGCGCAGCCGCGACAGGCCGTCACTCAGCGCGCTGCACTCCTCGCCGTCCTCTCCTGGCAGCAGGGTTCCCTCTGCAGGCTCCCGCCTCCTGGCCTGGAACGCTGCGTCAGAGACAGCGGCGTCAGAGCCAGCCCGCGGCCCCGCCCACGGCCCCGGGACATCCCGTACCTTCCATTGTGGCTGGGCCGCGGCGTGGAGTAAACGGGCTGCGTGGGGAGCTGTCCGGCGCACAGGGAGGTGCGGCCCCCCAGGGAGTGGGTGCGATACAGAGAGGTGGGCGGGGTGCAGTGACGGGCGGATGGACGCTGCTCTGCTTGGTTCTACAACAGCACAAATGAGAGGAGGTCGGCGGAGGAAGCAGCCCCGGAGCCTGGACCTAAAAGGACCGCCCATCGCAGGCTGACGGAGCCGACTTGATCAGGATGTGTACCGATGTGCCAGAAGAGCAGCAGAGGGCGTGGCTTTCTACGCAGAACACACCTGACCCGCTCATGCGGACACGCCCCAGGTGACAGATCCTACCTGAAGGTCAGGTGTGGTGGGCGAGGCCAGGTTCACCTCGTGGAAGCCCTCCAGAGGCTCTGCATTGCTCTGACCGCCGCTGCAGGCCATAGCAGCTGCTCCTGCACATCATACACGCTGCAGAGAGCGCACACACACACGCGCGCACACTACCAAACACGCACACACACACACATTACTGGAAGTTCACGTTTTAAACCTTTAACACTAAACCAAGACTATGAAAACTGAGTTACAGCTCACATGTCAAGACTGTGTGTGTGTGTGTGTGTGTGTGTGTGTGTGTGTGTTACCATTCTGCAGCCGTTGATGTAAAGGCTGGACTGATCCGCAGTGAAACCACGTCAACTGAGAGGAGGAGAGTTGATTAATATCCTCACTCTGACAGACGGACGGACGGACAGACGGACGGACGGACGGACGGACAGACGGACAGACAGACGGACGGACGGACGGACGGACGGATCTTTCCGTCTGCTGGAGGTTGACCCACAAACTAAAGTGCAGACAGGAACAGCCAGCTGGTAGACAGGTGCGGAGCGGCTCCCGATCCTGCTTTCACTCATGAGAACAAAGTCCAGCTGCTCCGCCGCCTCTTCAGCTTCTGACCTCTGACCTACCACAGCACACCAGGCTCACCTGTGCAGGTAACTTTGGTGGGTGTGTCCTTTTACTAAACGAGAACAGGCGCTGAATCCACACGCTTGCAGACAAATAAAACAGAAACACGAACGTCACAACCTGAAGAACAAGATTTTCTGCTCAGAATCTGTCCCCTATAAATTCCGCCCTGCCTCAATCACAAACGGCAGCCAAAGAAGGAGAAGGCCTTTGAAAGCGCCACCACCAACGTGTCATGTCTCATTTTCCTGAAAACATGAAAGGTTTGACTCTTTTGTATCTGCAGCCTTTATTTTTAGCAGAAATACAACAGTGACTATGTTTGCGCCTCTTTGAGTGCTTGAATCTTTGGAATATCAGCAGAGCGGGTGCTGCCGTGCAGCGTTCCTGTATTCTGATAAAAATGGATTTAATTAGAGATAAAGAAGAGCAAGGTGACAGTGGGAAGGCATGAACGGGTGACAGGACGAGCCTGTGGCGAAAACAAACGAACCCTCCTCTAATCACGTCTCCATGGAGACCAGTGCTGGATGGCCCGTAGTAACCGGACACCCGGGGGGATGCTGCTGGATCCAGTTACTCCAGATCAGATAGAGACTATCTGTGTGTTTGCCCAGAGAACCTGACAGACATCTCATCCGGATTGCCGCCGTCCTGCAGAGTAGTCATCAGAACTGCTGGCAAACGCTGGTCTTCAGGGCCCCCTGGCCCAGACTGGCTGCTGTTCTGAGGGGTTCTGATCAGACCCATCCTGAAGCTCTGCTGACGAACCGCTGCGTCTGCAACATGAGCGGGCTTCGCGCCGACAACAGCCTCCCTGTCCGTTCACATGACTGGCAGCTAATGTGCTACGTGCAGCCTGCGCAGACTGTTATGAAGTTATCGGTGTGCTGACACGGTGAAGTCAAACGTCACGCTGAATTAGTACCCTCATATGACTCAAATATTACGGACTGGTTCCGCGTAAACACCTGCGTCAGGGCGCAGCGGCAGCGAGCTAGCCGATGCTAGGCTAGTTAGCCTGCGGGCTAACAACTAACAAGTGTTGATAGAAAAATAACGCACCGATGTTAACTGACACCACGAGCATTAATGATATATTAAGTAGGTTCTCGGTTGTGTCAGCTAAGGTTTCATTGCTAAACTGAGCTAACGTCAGTGATGCACGTCCGTTAGCTCGGCTAACGTCAACTAACGCCATCATTCAGAGGCACAACTGCTGTGTTGGGTTTTTTTTTTAGAGATTTTTTTTTTTTCAAACATGTTGCGTACGTTAGACAATCAAATTATTTTGATGTCAATAAATTTGAGAAAATGCTTGTTCTCCGCGTAAGTCTTGGCTATGTCTCCATTATTCGCAAACGAAGGGATTAGTTAAGCCCCGCTTCCATCCTGGGAACAGCACTTTTTTGAGAATAATTCATCACATAAATATCAATATGTCGACGTGACAAAACGACAAACAAATAAATAAACAACATACGTGTAACAAGTCTAAAAGCCAGCTGGGTTAAGCAGTAACAGATATTGGCAGATGCTTAAGTGTCCGATAACGGGCACATGAATACAGCGATGCATGTATGTGTAGTAGGTAGGCAGCAGGCTCAAGGAGTCTTCCTAAATTAACTTGTAAATATATAAATAACAACAGCGGCGAAGCTGAAAACTCACCGAAATTCTGTGAGGACTGCAACCGGTCCGGTGACTTTTCCCAACTCAAGTGCTGAAGGCAGGCGTCGCCAAACAAACCGGCAGACAGCCAGACGGACCATCCGGGAGGCTGCCGACAGACGGCTGACGGTGCGTTCACGGACCCGGGAAAATACCCATTCACAACATTCGTTTCATCGTTGACTCGAAGCAGCGTGGGCATAGTGAACATCTTTAAGTTGATATATTTTATAAATAATCAAATCTATAACAGCATAGCGGTTTATTCAGTTATATGATGTAAACCTGCGTGGCTTTCACTGAATTAAGAGCGTTCAGGCCTAACAGTTGCACTATTTGGATAATTTATTTTACACAACGTGACCAGAAGAGGTCGCACAAATCAAAGAAATGAACAGTACAGAATTATAACGAATATCGACTTATTTCAGTCACATTTTTAGGGTAAATGTGATTGAATGCAAACTTTGTCACGTTGGAGCCGTTTGAGGATGTCCTTTTTTCTTTGTGATCCATTATTATATCTTTAACACCATTAATAGCTTACCGTATGTTAATTTAATTAAGCTTTATTTCCACAGCGTCAGACTGGAGCCTCGCCCGGGACCCAGAGCCTGGCCCTTCTCCCTAAAAAAGCAACAGTGGCCGAAAAAAAACTTTTATCAGGAAGAAACCAGGAGCAGGACCATGGCTCTTAAGTGGAATGGCATCCTCCTGCTGATGGACAGATGATGGGGTAGGTAGAGAGCAACAGATAGGGCAGGAGAGACGCATAGAAAGAACAGAGGAATGGCATCCCACAATAGTCATGCATGCAAAATAAATGCGTCACTGTACTTACACATGCACGCACGCCCACGCAGTGGGCGGGGTTTTTGAGCGGCTTTAAATGGTGCGTAATGCGCCTCGGCGCTGTCATTACGCACTCAGACTTTTCCAAAACAAATATACCTTAACGGGAAAATCAAAGTTATTGACCGGCAGATTCTGTTTTTGGCAAAGAAGACATTTTTGTTAAGGGATGACCTATGTGTGAGGACTTTTGGGTGAGTAAATATGGTTGAAATGCGGCACATGTGTATTTATTGTCTAATGAATGAAAGCTGCACTGTTTTTCTAAAATTTGGAAAGATGTACTGACGACACTGTTGTTTTATTTACACAAAGATGCAACCCCACATTTTAGCAGCTCTAATGATCGGTCCTTGAGTTGAGCTGGTTGATAGATTTATCAGTGAACTGATTCGGAAAGTTTGTGGACTGAACGTGCAGAAACCAGAAAGACCAAGAGTTCTCTTAGCGCAGTAAACAAGAGTATCCTCATTTCTGTAGGCTTAAACAAATTGTCAAAAATATTGTGACTTCAAAGTGTTAAAAAGAAATGGTCTGCTTGGTGGAGAAGAAAAGGAGTGAGTTTACCTCAGATTTGATAAGTTTGTGAATGGTTCCGCGATCGGCCTCACCTCAAACATTTCCTGTCAGATCGGTTTGAGGAAGCTTTTCTTCCTAAACTGGAATGTAAGCAATGGTTTCATCCTCAGGAGCCTGTCGTGCAGCTCCCTGTTCCAGGTGAACTGGTCTGTCAGGTGTCTCACCTGAACCTGAACAACCTGAGGGCTCGTTCCGAACCATCTTATCAAAACATTTCAGGTCTAACACGAAGGGATTTATTTAGAAATCTAAGTCTGCCTTCCCCATCAGCAACAGCAGCATTCCTGTGACACTGACTCCACTGACTTCTGCCCTCATCTGTCTGGAACAGCAACCTTTCGGCATCAGCATCTCATCACGTCCACCTATAAAAACATGTGATTAACAATGGTTTCACCCTTCACTTCCAGGCCACACAGAGACCTGACGATTCTTCTCCTGACCTCCTGTCTGCCAGTAACCCTGGACCCTCCATGAGCTGACCCTTGACCCCCACTCATCATGGACCCTCAATTCAGCTACAGGGTCCACAGCCAGAACTCCAGGACGGGCGTAAGTGAGCGACAAAACAGAGGTTATTTGTGTGTAGAATTTAGAAAACATCGACAGTTTCTTTGACTCCAGGAAAAATTCCAATTATCTGTCTAAAAAAACCCAAAAACCATTTAGGGGTCAGGTGTGTGAGTGGATACACTCTCTTCCAGCTAGAGAACAGTTGGGTTGTTGATCCTTGGCGTGAACATCCATCGTTCTCACCGTGCTTCACCCTGACTGAAGCTCTGTTGGGCCGACACAAAGTCCTCAGTCATCACAGACGGAGAAATGACACCTGCTGCACGGCCTGATCCCTTCGCATGCCTCCGCGATGACATTTACTATCAACACACGGTGCAGCCGGACCGGTTTCCCCGCAGTCTTCTGGACTGCGCACGGCTGTGGGACAATAGGCATAATTCCTCCCCAGCTGAAACCAGCCCGCCAGCGTTTATCTCCTCTTGGTTTCAGTTGGGTGTCACTGCAGGTGTTTTTGTGTGTGAGGCAAAACACGTCAACACACACCGTCTGCCACCTTATTGCAGGCTGAAGGTCGCCACCTTTGTGTATCAAATGAGTGCATCTAGTTTAGCAAAAAAAAAAAAAAAAAAAGCAGCAAACTACTTTCAAATAAGTGAGAAAAAGACCTGAAAGGAAAGCGGTGGATCAGCCGTCCTGGGTGCTACTGGATCGCCCATTGTGTTGTTCTTCTGTGGCAGCACTGTCAACAGGTAGTGGAGGTGAAGCTCAAACAGGGAGAGAAGAGGAGCGAGGAGGGGGCAGCTTCTCCCAGCAGAAGAGAGGGGCATTTATTAGGGCTGGGAGAGAAGGATGGAGGGGTGGGACGGAGGAACAAACAGGTCTATGTTCCCCCGGCACACATGGCTACTGTATGGGAAAGTCAGAGGTTTCGGCACGCAGTCAGTGATGAATGAGGTGAAGGCCTGTGTTATCTGTGAAGGTCGCACAGAAAAACACTTCCTCGGGCCTCTCGGTTACCTCTGACTCTTGGTCCGACAGGAAGACGATGGGCTGCGCTTTCTGAGCCGGGAGGAACAGGAGTGCCTGCAGTTCTTCGAGCAAACAATCGACTCGCTGGAGGAGAGCCTGGAGGAAGACGACCAGCAGCCAGAGGAGGCGAAGCCTACTGCAAGGAGCCGAGGCGTCCAAGAGGTGGACGGACACCTGTCTCTGACCCCCAGCCCCAGCGCCATGCTTTCTACACTCCAGTCAAGGTTCCACGGGTCCAAAGACCATGACATTATCGACCTGGTCCACCCACAGCCGACCCTGATGCAGAGCAGGGCCGTGGACTTCAACCCCACTTCTCCAGGTAGCAAAACCATCAACAGCTCAGCAGAAAACCTGCCAGTTTGACTCCACATTAGTCTGGGAACACCACCGTCTACAAATAATACCCATCAGAAGGAGCTAAAGACTGACCCAGTATGTCTATATACTGGTGTTTAAATACTTTCTATTTTTGGTGAGGTTAAGAACAACACAAGCCAGAAAATATTGACGGCAGTTTCTGTTTTAAGGTCGATGAACTCACCACAGCCAAACTAAAATCATTAAAATTATAATTTTATAACTTTTCGCTTCTCTCTCAGATTTTCACAACATGGTACCAACTCCTGGAAGCCACTTGGAGATGAAGCCAATGGACAGTTCCCCTTCAGAGAGCAACTTTGGGTCCACAGACAGCCAGGGCTTCCAGTACCACCCACCAGGATGCATCCCCACCCCAGTTCTGATAGCCCAGAAGATTGCTGAGAACCAGCCAGGCGGAACCTCCAACTCACAGCTCTCTTCCCTGCATCGTCGTTGCAGTGAGGAGTATGAAAAGCCATCGAGCCCCAGCGCCGACCTTCTCGGCAAACAGGGTCCCCCCACCTCTGCTAAACCCACTCAGTATCCCGCTAACATCAGCGTGAACCTCGGCAGCAGGGAGCAGCAAAGCCATTCCTTTTCTAACGTCAGCCTCCAGGAGAGAAGGGCCCAGATGCTGGCAAACCTGACAGGGTCGCACCCACTGTTACAAGAAGAGGCTAACTACGCAGCAGAGGAGAAGGCTGGTAGCAGTCCCAGACGGAGCATTTCTTTCAGAGATCCAACCCCGGACAAATCTAGGATGGAAGCTTTGTCCAAGCTTGGTTTGACCAGGAATAGAGCCATGTCTGGGGGACTGTCACTGCTTGCTTCCACAAAGAGCCCCTCTCCAGACACGGATGGCGGAGCTCTAAAGATCAACGCTCCAGAATCCAGCCTCGCTGCTCCACAAGTCATTGTTACAACATCCAATCAGAACCAGGCTAGTGTTGAGAGAAATTCAGAAATTCCCAGAAGACATTCACTCAGAAGAGATTCCATGTCAAACCTGTTGCCTCCCACGGTCCCACAGACCAACTACCAACCAGCTGTTCCGCAGACCAACTACCAACCAGCTGTTCCACAGACCAACTACCAACCAGCAGCTGTTCCACAGACCAACTACCAACCAGCAGCTGTTCCACAGACCAACTACCAACCAGCTGTTCCGCAGACCAACTACCAACCAGCTGTTCCACAGACCAACTACCAACCAGCAGCTGTTCCACAGACCAACTACCAACCAGCAGCTGTTCCACAGACCAACTACCAACCAGCTGTTCCACAGACCAACTACCAACCAGCAGCTGTTCCACAGACCAACTACCAACCAGCTGTTCCACAGACCAACTACCATCCAGCTGTTCCAAAGACCAACTACCAACCATCAGCTGTTCCACAGACCAACTACCAACCATCAGCTGTTCCACAGACCAACTACCAACCAGCTGTTCCACAGACCAACTACCAACCATCAGCTGTTCCACAGACCAACTACCATCCAGCTGTTCCAAAGACCAACTACCAACCATCAGCTGTTCCACAGACCAACTACCAACCAGCTGTTCCACAGACCAACTACCAACCATCAGCTGTTCCACAGACCAACTACCAACCATCAGCTGTTCCACAGACCAACTACCATCCAGCTGTTCCAAAGACCAACTACCAACCATCAGCTGTTCCACAGACCAACTACCAACCAGCTGTTCCACAGACCAACTACCAACCAGCAGCTGTTCCACAGACCAACTACCACCCACCTCCTTTGGAAACCGTAGCATCTGTCCCTCCACACCCCGAGGTCACCTCTCCAGAATTTAACAGCTATGGAGGAAAATCCATCTTGGTCAAGCCAACTTCTTCACCCAGGACAGAAGCTCCAGGCTCTCCAACAAGCCCTGAACCGAAGGTGCTCCCTCCTGCCACCGAGTTCAACACCTACGGCGGAAAGTCTAAAACCATCACTCCTGCTCCGGCAGCTGTGAAGAGAAACGACCTTCCCGATATCCTCAGCTCCCACATGAACAGGACCCAGAGCTTCCCTGGCAGATCCGACCCCGTACCCCCTGAATCCAGCCGTCACAGGGAAAGGGGCCATAGCCCCAGTCACCCTCCCGGCGTCCCACCAAAGAGTGTCAAAGCTCCAGCTCCGACCCCAGCACCAAGACCTCCACGGAACTCATACCACGGCCCCGTTTCCACCCAGAAACCCCCGCAGCGGCCTTTATCGCCGCAATTCAGGCGGAAACCTGCCTCCATGTTCCCTTCGCACGGCATCACGGTGCAGTTTTCTGGGCGTGGGGCAACGGAAGAATCCCGCAAGGACGCATTACGAAAACTGGGGCTGCTGAAAGACTCCTGATAGCTTTTAAGCTGTCTGCTGGTGGAGGTTCTCGTCTGTTCTCCTCAAGTTACGATTGATCCTCGCAGCTGAGATTGGGCCTAAGGCAACCCATCAGAACAAAAGAGTTACACAAACGAGGCGACTCCTCCTACCTCACCTAAGGAGACACCTTAACACCGAGTTATTTATTTTAAGGTTTGCAGACTTTTTTTTTGTTTGTTTCTTCTGGACTGAAAACTTGGGAGAGTTAAAGTGAAAGTTCATTCACAGATTAAGGGCACAAATCCAACAAAACCTAAAATAATTAAGAAACATCACAAACAAGTGAATTTTCTCTCTAACAAAAGAAAAAAGCAACCTAAAAAACAAGGTTATCTGTTTAGTTTTTTGAAGTTTAAACCATGTTCCTGGTCCAGCTGTGAAGCTTTATCACCTTGGCTTTGTGGGAATTTGGGGCATTTTTCTGTCAGCACTTTACCTTAAACCTGTTTTTCCATCAACCTAAAGAGATGAGTTTTCAAATATGCAAAACCAACTAGAGAGAAAAGAGAATTCCAGCAGGCCCATGAACTCTGGCGCAGGGGACAACAATTGTACATGGGTGAAAACGAGTCTGAAGATATTTTTACACCATGAAAATACCTCCAAAACCAAACCACAGCCTGTGGAATCGTGGGGGTTCGGACCTGAAAGCTGCTGCTGGCGAGATGGGCGGGCACGAGCTCCCAAACCACAGTCTGCAAATACGTGCTGGCTTTTTCCGCGGCCTCGGCCTCCTCCTGCATCTGATACTGCTGTTTCTCACGTGAGATTTGTGTCTTTTGTGTCTTTTTGTTCTCGTGTTTCCACGTCAGTGTTTTTGAAGACTCCGGCCTCTGTAGTTCACCTACAGTAACTCATGAAGAATATTTTAGACATTAGTGTCAACTATGTTTACAGACTCCGGTTTTTTGTAGCTCAGCTACAGTTGCTTTGAAGGATATTTAGCGACAATGATTTACCAGGAAAAGAGATTTGAACCGTACAAAAAAATCACATAAAAGTTAGCTATGAAACGTCTGCAATATGTTCTGTATACACACTGTTAATCATTAAACGGAATAACGACACCTCTTTCTTTCTGTTTTTCTTTGACGGACCACGGAATGTCCGGAACGGAGACACGTCCATCAGTGAATATTTAACCAGAGCGGAAAACTACAGGAGGTTTAAGTACGGCTCAACCAGGAATTCCAGTAATTGTCTAGAGGAGGTCACCCTTGATGTATGCACGTCCATTCAGTTCATGGAGCTGAACCTAATTTGCATTTATACATGACACATTGGGGCTAAACGTAACTCCACAGAGACAAATAGAAGTCGCCACCTTCTGCTGCTCATGTTCTGTACCTTCTAATTAGATGTTGACCAACAGGTGCATTAACCTCATTTCCAAACACACAGGATTGATCCTCCACATATTTATTGCGATGGGTTTCTTTCTGCAATTTGGACAAAAGAAAAGAAAATTCAGCCACAACTGGAAGCGTCACAACCACACAGAACAAAAAGCTGAGCCATGCAGCAGAGTACAGAGGGTGCTGGTCCACGCGCAGCCTTCGCAGATAGAAGGATCTAAAATAATCAACGCACGCCGTCATCGAAAACAAGTTACAAGTTAAAACGGAAACTCCACACTAACGCTTGACATGATAGGATGATGCGGCAGGAAAGGAGCCAGCTGACGTCACGAAGCTGGTCTGCTGCATATTCAACTCTGCTCATTTACAAACCAATTAGCAGGAAATAGAAAGCTACAGGTGGCTCGCTTAGCAGTAGGGGTGGTAATGGATAACAACCTAGCACAAAAAATAGGAGCTTTTTCTGACTAGTGTCGTTAATAAAGGTCACATGACTGATGGGGACATCATCACGGCGGTCCCCAATCTTTATGGCAGACAAGACTGGAAACCTGTTTTGGAAAAAGTTGGGGACTGCAATGAGAAGAAGTACAAACCAAGAAAACATTCAGATGGTTGCAACATCAACAGTGAAGTCAAGGAATCCACTAATTAAGGCAATCTGACAAAAAGGTGATCAGGAAGAGTTTTGCTATTTGAACGCTTCAAAAATTGTGGACTGGTTGAAGAATGAGAGCAGAGACTAATAAATGAGTGGATTTTCTCACACACACAGCTGAAACAACAGGTTTCTCCTCAGGAACAGTGGGACACATTCACCCGGCAGCTTCACTGAACCACATCGGTGGTGTGCGAAGCCTCACGTGCACCTGGACATGACCAGGTGAACACTTCAGGGGTTCCCCTCCGCCTTCGGGTCTCTCCGTCCTCAGCGTCCCAAAACCAAACCCAGACCTTGTTTATCGCCGGTCATTTCAGTCCGGTCCTGATTTAAAGTCATGATTTCCTCTTTAGGAGGTGTCCCGCCGATCCTGCTTCCATTTCTGTCCGCCATCAGCCCGCCTTCTCTGATGTGTTTTGTCATCTCAGGCAAAAAAAAAAAAGAAAAGTAAAAAGCCAGCTCTCTGCCCCCTGACCTCTGACCCCCGCTCCTGATGCTGCTGCTGCTGCTGCTCCCTGGACTTCAGGCCCCCCTTAGAGGGGTTAGAGTGTTGTCAGAGGTTTTGGTCTGTGCCGGCGTCTGGAGGACTCGTTTCCTGGTCAGACCGGTTTCCCCCTCCGATCCTTCGCTCTGCTGCTCTCTCACTCGTTCATTCGCTCGTTCAGCCTGGGCCCAGCCTCTGATCAGCGTCTCCTGGAGGACACGCGCACAAAATTCTTTTGTCTGGAGCAACCTAGAGGCTGCAGAGCGTTGAGGACCAACTCCTGTCTCACCTTCCTCCGGTCTTGAAGATGAGGTCGGCGTTGGGGGCCCCTTTGGGGTGCTGGTAGCGGGGCCGACGCTCTCGGTTGGTGTTGGCAGGAGCTGGACGCTGGGCGAGCGACTGCATCATCTCTGCCACACAGAATGTTTCCACCATGAAGACGCCCTGGGACGATCTCCCGCCACCGAACCGCGACGGCGCCGCCGCCGGTCGGAGCCCTACCCTGGTAGTCCTCCTGCTCCTGCCTCTCGTTGATGTCCAGCGTCAACTTCTTCATCCTCATTCTCTCCTCCTGCTCCGCCTGCTGCTGGTTGAAGTGGTTGGCGGCCAGGTGGGAGGACAGCGGCACGTTGAGGATTTTATACTGAAGTCACAAGCAGATGAAGGTGAACATTTACCGCTTGTTTAAATGCTCTCAGAGCAGCAAGTCACCAACGAACACAAACCTCGCCTCCACAAGAAGGTTTTTTACACAGAGAAATGTCATCTCCTGTCCCGCTCAACACACACACACACACACACACAGACAGTGGACAACAGTGTGTGTGTGTTCTGGGAGGCTGTTGCAGGAGAAGATTTTTTTAAAAATATTTTGTCGTGTTGCTTGTGTTCATCTGGCAGCCTGAAAAAGTGGGCACGCCCTTCAGCACAAGAACCAGTCTCTGCCCTCAAACCACACATTCCACCACTGCAGCTTGTCTAAACACACTCACACACACAGTCAGTGTTATTCCTGGGCACCGCCAGGACCAGGTGACTGACTGAATGTGCTGAATCTTCAGCAGGTTCAGGTCACTGGCTGCCTGCATTTGCAGACTTCTAACAGTAGATCAGCCCCTCTTCTAACCTCCCCGTTACCTGCTGCTTGTTGCCCTTGCGCGTCAGCATCACAAACTGCATCGTGTTGGAGACGTCGGCGTCTCCCTCGCTGATGCAGGGCTGTGCCGAACCTCCCTTTCTCAGCTGGCTCTTCAGCTGCAGCGGGATCGCCACGTCCAGCTGGTGCACCTTCACCGTCTCTCCGCTTCGCTGCTGCCGAAGTAAAAGGCCGCAAACGGCAGCGCAGTGGTGAAAAAACGGTCAGAAACGGCCGGTCAGCTGATCCCAGGGGATGAAAGCTGGTACCTGCAGATTCTCCAGCATCATCTTATCCAGAGCCTGGATGAAGTCTTCGTCCTCGGCGCACGCCACGTGCTTCAGCCCCCCACCTCTGATGGTCACCTCCTGCATGCACACAAACAACGGTTTGTTTCAGTTCCGCCATCACGGCACTGGAGCCAATTCAGGGTAGCTCCGGGACTTTCAACAGTCCCACAGTCATCTCACATTGTTCTCCTCATCCGTCTCATTCTCCTTGTTGGAGTCGGTTAGATAGTCGTTGTTTTCCTCCTCCTCTTCCTCTCGCTCCTCTTCCTCATTCTCAGATGCCTCCTGATGGAAAACAGGGAGAAGGAAGAACTTTGAGGATGCAGCTCCTCTCTGGAGGAGAAATGAGCGGAATTCAGTTCAGTCCCAAGCAGAAAGCCTGTGGGCGAGTGTTCTGGTGGTTCTGCAGGTCAGTGGGAACCTCCAGGCTCCACAGCGGTCTACCCAGGGGAGACAAAGGGCCTCACGTCTTCCTCCTGCTCATTCATTTCGCTCTCGTTGCCAGACTGCTCCTCGGTCTCTGCGCCGCCCTCCTCGTCTTCGTCGCCCTCGTCATCCTCCTCATCGAGACCCTCTGCCTCGCTCATGGCGCTGCTGCGCCCGTCCTTCTCGTTGGCCAGACCTGCGTTAAAACCACAGACGGTCACGCACACGTGCACAGAGAAGCCAGGGTGAAGGACCCAGAGAAGAATAAAACCTTTGTAGCCACGCCTGGAAGGGGAACTCCCAGAGGGCTGGACCTCCATCAGGGACGGGTCCGATAATAGAACAAGTTAACGTCCCCGCAGAGGAATTATTTCGATCTCACGTCATCTCTGTGACTGTATGTATCAGCTATGCTCGTGTGGTAAGAAACCGGTCAGGCATGAGGCAGCACCACTGCCACCTACACAGCAGGGAATGTTGCTCAGCAGGAACAGCACGACCAGTCGCTACAACATCCCTAACGCGCTTCTATGAATAATGTGCAACAAAATTGTTGGTACGTCTTGGTAAATGAAAGGAAACCTCCTACCTAGTTTGATGAGCACCTCCCTCTCTAGGTCGATGACCTGCTTGGTAGCCTCGTCCAGGGAGAAACAGAAGCGCATCTTTGGCCGGAGGAGCTCCAGGGTGTCGCTGATCATGTAATCAATGTCGATGGGGAACGGGTGGTCTTTGGTCCAAACATCCACGCTCTTTTTCCACCAGATGTAGCGCTGAGGACAGACACGCAGAGCTATCAGCACCTTCGCAACACATAAAATAAATGGATAAAAAAGGAGCCAACTTGCCTGGAAGTAGATGAGGAAACAGTCCAGCTTCCTCTTGCTGGAGCCGCGGTCAAAGTACTGGCCGCAGGTGTCGAGCAGCGTGCACACCAGGCGGATACGGAACAGATGCTCCGGTGGGTCCAGTGAGCTGGGACTCCCGTCCGGGTTTATCCCGAAGGAGATGAAGGAGTAGAGCGTGCGGAAAATGACGGCCGATTCCACCATGCGGTAGTTGTAGAGCTCACCCAGGAACTTGGCGCTGCTGATCCGCCGCTGGTTGAACTTGGGCTGGTTGACCTTAGAAAGAGAGCGAGTGGAAGGAGAAATTCTTCTAGCATGTTTCTCTGCTCGCTGAAGAATCCTGCGGATCGGGTTCTCACCTCCATGCCAAGTCGGATGTCCTCCAGCACGCCATCCACCACGTGGATGCCCACGTCCTCCTGGTAGGCCACCAGGCCAGCCAGCAGGTTGGCTACGCAGTGGATGCTGTTGTACTTGACGTTCCAGATGTTAACCATGCAGCAGATCAGGTAGCCTTTCACCTCGGGGTCCTGCCACGGGAGCTTACGCATCTGCCTCAGCACCTTCTCGGTGGTCACCTTCGATAGGTCTTTGTAGAGCAGCTTGCGGATGTACTCCTGCAGCGGTGGTCTTTTCTTCTTCACCATCTTCTCCACAGGCGGGGGGTTGCAGTAATAGTAAGCGTTTTCCACCATGGTGACATAGCGGGCGTCCAAGTGCTGCGCCTGTTTCTTACGCATCATTTGCTCCTGGAGACAGATTTCAAACAACCTTCATTGCTGCTAATTTCCGCAGCGACTCTTTTCACTATCAGGCTGAGTGATACGGATGATAACCCACCAGCAGGACACTGGTACGCAGGTGAGAGTCGGGCGATCTGAAGAGGAAGCGTCCACAGGTCTCCAACAGCGTGCACGCCATCTCAATATGGTGGTGGGTGAAGTCTGACAGCAGCATCTGTGGACAAGAATTGGCTGAATCACCTCAAATATCGCCCTCAATTCGAAGCTGAAAACAGCCAATCCACATTATTTTCCATGTTACCCACCTTGAGACATTGCAGCGTGTCAGTTTTTGAGAACATTTTGAACTTTGCCAGTTCTCCAATGAACCTGACGGTTTTATTCTTTGTCTCTATGTTGATTTGGTCCTTCTTGCGAATCTACAAAGACAAACAAATATTGGGTTCTGACGCACGGTGGGATGAGACTCCACAAAAGATTCCACCTACATGAAACCTGAAGTCTCCTTTCAGCATTGAGCAGAGGTCCTCAGCGACATCACACATGCAGGGGTGAAGAGTGGCCACCAGACGAGAGTAGAAGGGCAGAAGATCCAACCTGAAAGAGCAAAGGAACAGTTACAGCAACCACAGCGCCACCTGGAGGTTTGCCGGCAGCTCAACTCTGAGACGGAGGGAAAACGTTCGCGGCAGCTGACGCGAGTCTAACCTCTGCCTGGGAACAGTGAAGAGCGCTCGCACCAGCTTCCTCCTGTTAGCTTTGGTGTTCATGTTCATGCAGAAATCCATGGCAGCCTATAAGAAAAACATGACTGTCAGAAACCATTTCTTTCTCTTCATTTTCCTTTTTTAAAGATGACTGTTACTGACAGTCCTCACCTTGTCAATGAGGTCTCTGTTAACACAATTAGGCAGCTGCTGGATGAATGCATCCACGATTAGCTTCAGGTGAGAGCCTGTGTTTGCCTCTTCGTCCTCTTGTTCTGTAAAAACACAAATATAAATGTCACTTCCACTGCGTGTGCACAAAGTGTTGCGAGGATCGGTGAATCTCACCTTGCTCATCCAGCAGCTTTTTGGCCAGTTCCTCATTTTCTGCCTCATCTGGGCCCTCTAGCTCAAGAGGTTCATCTGCAATATCAAGGGCCTCCAGTTCCAGCTCCAGCTCCTCTGTGGTGCTCACCGAGTCCTTCCCCTCTTTTCCATCTAAACGAGGCATAAACAGCTCCATTATAATAACCTGCGGGACTTTTCCTCTGTCTGAAATTCCAAACATTACCTCTGGTCTCGTCCTTGTCTTTGCTCTGGCTGCTCTTTTCGTTATCCTTGAAGAGGATGGCAGGAACAAAGGCCTTTAAGTCCACCATGTTCTCATAAAAGTTACGAGCGTCTTCATCCTCCCAGATGCCCCCCTCCAGGTCATATTCTCCAGGCTTGCCAGGAGTGAAAATATCAATGCCGGGACCGTGATCTGAAAGGGCAGACAGACGATGACACACACTTCTGCAGCTCACACTAGTTTTGGTCGAACATGAACATTACACACCTTCCTGAACAGTTTTGTCCTGCGGCAGCTCCGGCATGTTTTCATCCAGTAGATCAGCCAGTGACTGAGTGTTGGCCAGCAGCTTCTGATAGGAGGTGGCAAACTCTTCATACTGCTTATGTCTGTCCTCACTCAGCTCTCCTTTAGAGTGGAGGATACGCCTGAACAAAAAAGATACGACATGCTATCAAGGAGGACAACGAAAGAGGAGCGATGAAAACGCTGAAAATAAAAGTGCTCTCACCTGTTTTGTCTTTCAATGTTCTGCAGCTCTCTGTGGTCCTTCTTCAGGTGTTTGGTGAGAGATGTGAAGTACTCCCGCAGCAGGTTCTGAAAAGGCTGCTGCTTCTCCGTGCTGATGATCTCGCTCGGAGGGAAACCCAAGCCAAACTTCTCCGCGGCCACTTTAACTTTGCGTGGCACCAGACCAGCAACATCATCTCCACAGTGCTTGCAGAAGCTGATCACCACTGACACGTGAGTGTGAGTCTCCCGGTCAGTGCCAATAATGTTCTTGAGCTGCTCGTAAATGAGAGAAAGGCCCTCCTTGTCTGTGAAGATGCCAACGATGGTGAGCTCCGCAATGAACCGTAGGTCAGTGCGCAGCTTGCTCACATTGGGTGCCTTGTCCTCCTTCCTTGCCTCAAAGTGCTTCTTCCATGCTTGTAACAGCAACGATGCAAACTCTGCGTAGCGTTGGTGGAACAAGGAGCAGAGATGGACAGCACAGCCAACATCTGAGATCTTCAGCTTGGCCTCCACCACAGAGCTTACAGCCTCACCAATGTACTTGCTCAGGTTCAGAGAGGCAAAGTCGTTAGAGAGGGAGTCCCGCTGCTGTTCCGTGAGCGTTCGGAGCTTCTTGACAAAGGCGGTGTTCTTCTTCAGGCTAGAGTCCAGGCGGCTGAAGAAGGCCTCCTCGGGCCGACCCTCGTGGGCATTCTGGTTCTTGCTGCGGAGCTCCTTCCTACACTGGTGGCGTTCCCAGGCCTCCTGGTGCAGCTGATGTCCCTCTTCCTTCTCCCTGCGCAAATATCAGAGGTGCACAGTTATAAACACACACACAAATATTAAATAGATAGTAAATACAACTGGTCACAAGCGCTTACTTCAGGAGAGCTGCCTCCTCTTCGCGCTGGCGTTTGGCCTCCTCTTCCTGGAGTTTCTTTGCCTGCTCCTCCTGCTGTTTCTTTTCCTCCTCTTCCTTCTTCTTCTGTTCCTCCTCCACTTTCTGCTTCTCCTCTTCCTTCTTCTTCCGTTCCTTCTCCTCTTTTTTTTTCCTTTCCTCCTCCAGGCGTTTCTTCTTCTCCTCCTTTCCCATGTCTTTCTTGCAGCTCATTTTGGCCTCATCTTTGGCCCGGTCACGGGCAGAAGCCGGTCTTCGCTCACTGTCTCTATCCTTATCTTTGTTGCTGAAAGAGCAAACATCTTTCTCATCCATGCTCACTGAGCACTTGCGTTCAGCTGGCATACTGAGAAGAAACAGCAAGAACACATTAAAATCACTTCATAAAATACTGGAAAAGTCTGTAACATCTAACTAGAGACGCAATTAAATGTGATCAAATCGAATCAAATTTTAAACAGTAAACACATTTAGCAAGTCTATATGTAATACAAACAAATACGCGAAAGGGTGGATACAGCACAAATTATCCTTTAGAAATAAACTGCCTAAAATATAAAAAAACAGGATGACAATGTGTGCACTTTTTTCGTTACCACGATTAATGTCACATCTGATCCAGCTAACTTGCACAGACTGAATGAATTTTTTGACAGCTATCGGGAGTTTAACGGTTAAATTACAACTACAATTACACCTGTAGAAAGACACATTTAGCCAACACACCCACACAGTACAGTCGTTGAGCAAGTAATTAGCTTTCACCGTCACTTTAATTAGCATCAACGCTAACGATCGTTTTCTTTGATGTCGGTTTATCTAAAATCTTCAATACGGTTCTAGAGAAACTGATACGACCCTTTGCGAATCAATAAAAATGCCAAAAAGTTTCCATTCAACTTCCAAGTTCTTAAGTGTTCGTTGGTGCTAGCATGCTAACGCACTAAGCTAGGCCACTTGTCTGAATTAAATGTAAACAAATGTTTTTACACTTGCAAGCATTTAGCAGTTAGTGTCTATCAATTTGACATAGCATCATGTTATCATAAAACACATCTAAATGGTACAAAAACTTACAGTTTTCGTTTTAGGCATGTGCTGAAATGGACGATTTACCTGCTAGCAGTGTGTCAAAACAAACACTCGGTCATTAGCGCTGATTTCCGGATGAGCTTCCGCAGGACCCAGTAGTGAGATGCCCTCAAATAATGCCTTTATAAAAATATAATGTTGCGCTTACATTTTTAGTTTTTAAACAAATTGATAATTTCTCATCCTTTTACTACCGGTATCTAGAATATTTACGTCGGTCATTTTGTTCATGATTTAATACGTTACAAGAAGCAGTTATCGACAGTTAATGCTCCTAGAATTAGCTGGCCACTAGGGGTCATCACAGATCCATTTTACGATATGTTTCTAAATTTACTTCTCAAATAATTTATTCGAGAACAGCGCTTAAAAAATACCCCTTTCGTTTGATATTTTAGAGTATAATATTTAAGTTAAAACTGCTTTTCACTTTTAACAAATTTAAATAAGTGAAAAAAAAAAACTAAGTGCAAATGAAGACAGTCTATTCTCCGATAACTATGACCTGGATGACTGAGAACCTACACAGACATAACCATCAGTCGGATTTGGATTTTAAAGATTTTTGAATGCATCTATTCCTCCTAGCACAAGGATTCCTTGTGCATGAGAACAGAGTTGCCGTTCAGCTTTATTGACACAGCGGGAATGTTACACATACAGAAAAGCTTTTCACGAAAAAGCTGCAGTAGGTGTGGTGATGACCAGCTGAAACCACTTTCCAGCAGATTTATTGAGTTTAAAAGGTTAGTTTAACTCATAGTTCTCTTAGGAGGCAAACATTAAAGTCAAACGATAATATTCTTCTCTTTCATTAATCAATAGCTTTCAAATTTATCTCTGACTAGGCTGATTACGGTCGGGGACATTAGAGCAAAGGCCAGAATCTCTCCTGGAGCAGCTACAGCAGTCAGACTTCTGCTGTTTTGCCTGTATGTTAGGTTAGAGTTGATGTTTACATGCATCGTTACATGAAAATGAACAATCTCTGAAAGCTGCCGGGAATCATAAGAGCACAACAAAAGACTGTTGGGAATTTTACAAACTATAATGACACTAAACAGTGAAAAATACCTGTTAAACTCACAAGATATTGAATATAATAAAACAGAATAATCTGTAAACAGAAATGCATTAATTGTGTATAAATGACATCTCCTAGTAAGCTGTACTATTAGGAATTGAGCTAACAAACCCACAGAGGTTTTAAGTGCTCGCAGATTTTAAAAGTCTATAACATGTAATAATGTAAACTTTGAAAAAATGGAGGTGAGCCACACCTAAAATAACAAAGAGGCAGCGAACGATGTGATATTTTGGTCAACGTTTAGAGGGTGGACTGTGATGCTTCAGTGCGGAAGGTACCTCACAGAATGGAGGAACTATGGCAGAGTTGAAATTAAAAACGAAAAAGAGAAAAAGAAAATTGGTATGAACGGCACAAAATTACAAGCAAGTATAACCTGTGCAATAAGACCCGACTGTACATAACATGAAAATAGTGCTAAGAACCACTGGGGCACATGAGATATTTAGGCTTTGGAGAGAATAAAACTGGCAGAGTTTGCAGGTTTATAAAAGCGTCCTGTTAAACTAAACCACGCTGGGCTCGTCTATCTGTTCGCTTCAGGAAACACTCAATTTGGCTGATTCAGTCTAGTTTCTCCAAAGCAGCAAATTCTGAACAGACAGAAAAGGAGCCGCAGGTGGAAAAGCTGCTTTCAACGACATGGAGTCCGCAGGTGGAAACAGCTGCAGTTTCCCTGAACACAGCAGACCTAACACTGGCAAGTTATTAACACGGAACCACGAATTCATTCATTGTATATAAAAACCCTCCAAAACAGCCACTGAAAAAGAGTTCTTCAGCCGGTCCCACCGTGCGTGCAGCTGACTGGTGGGTGAACTTGCCTATGGCCTCTGAGCAAGGCGGTTCTTCCCTTCCTCCTGTTCTACCAGTTTAAAATGGGTGTACAACAGGATGCCAGCCAGGGTGCAGAGGATCCCCAGTGCCTGAGTGTGTGAGAGAGGCAGTAATAAACTCCTGCACACTGGAATCAGCACAGAGGACGAAGAGCAGCACTCACCTGGTTGAGGGACAGAGGTTCGTGGAAGAGCAGGTACCCTCCAACCAGAGTGATGCAAAACTTAAAATGACCAAACATGTTATAGCTGTGAGAGAGCGAGTCAGGGAAGCAGCAACACACATTTGTTCCAGGAATGGCTGAGATCTCTGAAGAAATTCAAATGTTGGCCTCAAGGTTAAAAGCTACTGATCAAATCTTTGGACTAAAATTCTTTAACACTGACATACATACAAAAATCTAAAACTTCAGCCCTAAAATTTACAAAACCCTCACATGACTCTGAGGACTGTGGGGTGTAGAAGGATACGTGACAGGTGAGGTGTTTCCAATGATCCAGTAGATTGACAGGTTAACCAGGAACGCGATCACACCAGAGAACAGCACAGTTGCCTAGGTAACAGGAGTAAAAAGCTGATAGTTAGCCCAGGTCGCGCAGGCAGATGGATATTCTCATTAAAATGTCACCCTGCAACACTGAGTAAAGTGGGGGAAACTTTCTGATTTTAAAGATGATTCTGGTATACTGAAATGTTCTGATGTGTAGCGCTGAAGCTAACCAGAGCAGACAGAGACCAGGGTCCAAATATTCCTCCGTCACCACTCAGAGGCTCAAAAAAGGGGATGATGCCGAGCAGGAAGGCCGACGACAGAGGAGCCTGAGGGGACAGTTGCAATTAACGCCACCCCAACTTTATGTAATAGCAGAGGTGCGCACTCATACCTGATAGTACAGAAGCTGCATAGAGTTCACCTGCAGCTCGTGCTGCTTTGCTCCAACCCACTGAAAAAAAGAGGTTATTGACATTTCTGTCACTTGTGTTGGACTTTGGAGTCTCTCTGGGCTGATTAATCCCTCACCACTTGGTAGAGTGACGTCACCAGAACGCCCAAAGTGGCAAATAGTGTTCCCAGTAGGTTGAAGCGCACATCGTAGTAGGTGTTCAGTATCACCCCTAACGTTATGGGAACCTGAAACAATTCATCACATTTGAAATTAAAAAAAAAACAAAGGTTAGCATTTATACTTGACTTTTCACAAATCTAACAGTCTAACACATCCGTCAGACTGACTGACACAACTCTGGAGAGGTCTCCTACCAGTGTCAGCTTAATCTTGGTGGAGAATGTCTTCTTGTAGTAGATGGTCTGGATGATGATGATGACGGGCGTAGTCATGGTTTTAGCCAACTGGTACGTTCCTATGGAGTTGTTCTGCAGGGAGAGGTTGGTGAAGGCCACAAACCCACAGAAGCTCAGGGCCAGCAACACAATCTTGCGCACTGGGACACTCTTGGGGGCAAAAATGTCCATTTTTTGACAGATGTACAGTCCTAACCAGGTAACCACAAAGTGGATGAGAGTTAAGGTCATATTGGGGAAGCCATAATGCACATAGATCCATTTGTTGATGAAGACGATGCAGATGGAAGACAGCAGGTTGATCAGCAGACAGGCGGCGATGCGCCCATTGGGCGAAATTTTTAACAGCATTCTGGTGAAATTCCACAATTTCCTTAGTCAAGATCAGCAGAAGTTCATTTAAAAAGTCCACACTAGGGGGGAAAAACAGACATAGGTGCGCAAATGTCAAACACACTTTAACAAATGATGACAGGACATACAAAGAATAGTAGTTTGAGCATCACTGTATGTTTTTATGTTACAAAACAACACTGAGCATTTAGAGTCGACAATCTTTTTTGTGCTGATGGAAGAAAGGTGTGAACATTTAACATTAGCGCGACTGTTTAACTGTAAAGTATACATGATATAATTTTGTAACTTGCGTTTTTGAGAGTGGCCGATCATGAAAGACCGAAGCTAACAGTCAGACTGTCCGTTTCTCCACCGGCCACGCACTACCAAAAGTTTACCTGAGCTCTGCGTATTTCTGGCTCTGCACCCGTGTCTTTCTGTCTGTTTCTTGGTAGAAACCACGCCAGCTGTCGGGGCTGTGTGCGCGACCCTCCGCTGCACTGGGAGCTCCAGAACCGGCCTCTTTATTGGAAAATCTTAGCAACTTTACTGGACGGATTCTTCCTCATTTGCGATCCCAGTTTAAAGATCTGCCTGTGGGTTTGCGCTTCTTCTGTGTTTATCATGTTGAACTTGTAAATAGGGACAGCGCCGCCGAACGGAGCGGAGGGGACGACACACGCATGGAACCAGGAACTGAAAGGCCGATTGTTATATACGGATTCAGATTACCAAAAAAAGAAAGAAATTTAAAATAATAAATAAGGAAGGTGCAATACTAAAGAAAAATTAACTTTAAATAGGAAAAAGAGCTAGAATACAAGTTTAAACATTACAATTATTTTGTTTGTTTGTTTGTTTTTCTACCAGAGATAAAAAGTGCGGACAAAAAAATGGTAAGGCAATAATATAGCGCAAGAGGCAGATCCTACACGTAGATTGGAGTTAGTATATTTTTGAAGAAGATAGTAAATATTTTGTTCATATGTAACGGCTTTAAGCATGTCCTGATTCAGAGCATAGCTGGTATACATTCACATACAGGCTGCAATTCAATGTCGCTGTTCAGTGTCAGTAAGGACGTTAATTATAATTCATTCTTTAAAAAAAAAATAAATTAAAAACTAAAAAAAAAAATAGAGGAGAAAAGCTTTTTGCGTAATCGCTCACTCCACACGTTAGTCCAGTTTCTGGCGGTAATGCGTTTTTAGGTTTGCAAACCTCCAAAAATGTAAAAGAAGAAGAAGAAAGGCACGACTGACCAACGAAGAAGATTAATCCTCGTGAAGCGGGAATTGATGGTGAACCAGCATGGATTGGTAAGCGATGTTTTGATCCTAACTTAAGGGGCATAAGATATTTCACTCCTGCTTACATGTTTCTAAGTTGTCTCCTTGTTATACCAAACTAGTTCTTGACACGTAATTTTACTGCGCTATCTGCGACGTTAGCTCCGAATGTCGGTGACCAGCGCTGAAGCTAACCGGCTAACTGTTTGTGTTCGTGCAGCTAACAGCAGCGGGAACTGTGAAATTATATTTATAGTTGTATTCATAAATGTAGTTAAACTCTCTTATCGTACCTAGCAACAGTTTTTTCTTCCCAGAAAGACCTTTATTTACAACTGTCATTGTCACCAACAGTGACAATATTTCTGCGCATGAATATTGTCTGAGCTTATGTCGCCTTTTATGATGGAAAAATCCTAATACCTGTAAAAAAGGATATCGTTTGGGGCATTTCTATTATTGTATTTTTCGATAAACATTGTAATCAATAGATTTTTGGGTTAGCTCTACGAGAAACGACAAATAAACGGACTAATCTGAATATTCCTGTTTTTTTCGGGAAAGATGCGCTGGAATTCTAAAATTCAGCTAAAATTCTACTTTAGCCGAACATAGCGTGTTTTTTAGGGGGATGCAGACACTTAAAACGGAATAACACAAGTGAACAAAATCTTCTTCAAATAAATGAACTCGTCAGTATTTGCAGTATTAGAGTGACAAAAACATTCACCTGTCACCGGGTTAAACAAAACTTTACATAATTCTGAGAACACACGCAGCTATTCAATTGTGTTGTCACCAGCAGAAACATGGTGCAGAAGAACATAATCATTGTTATATTTGTCCTTCTGACACTGAGTCATTTTGTT
>CAAE01009918.1:11601-38142 GCA_000180735.1 Tetraodon nigroviridis | reverse complement strand
CACACGCACACACTCAGTCTCACGCACTCGCACACCCTTCAACTTTAATTGATTAAAGCATGACCTCACCTTTAACCAGAGCTTAATACCCACGTTAGAACACTGGTTCTAATCTAAAAAATCTCTTTAGTTGTCCATGTAATTTATAGGATTTAGCAAATTAGCTTTTTTTTCCCCCCTTTTCACTGTAGTATATTTACATAAGCACATAAGTGTGTTTGTGTGTGTGTGTGTGATCTGAGGTGTTTATGGTTCACCCCTTGCTTCTTTCCACTGTAATAAACAATAACTGAGCATTAATCTCCAAGCCTGCTGTCTTCATAAAAAATATCCACACATTCATCAACTTAAACTATTCACAATCAATGCTGCTCTTCATAGAAAACCCACCTAATAAATAGTGGTGCGGCCCACTGAGGCGTGAACTTATAGACCAGCTGGTTGATAAATGAACCAACCCCCCACAGCAAGACGCCTTTTATGTGGGAAAACTGCAAGTGAGATTTTTTCGATTTTATATGAGACTATTTTTTTCTTATTACTTTGCTCTGTGTGTGTGTGTGTGTTATACTCTCAGGGTACAGTAGGTGTTGTGATTAATCGAACAAGTAAATATGTTTGTTCTGTTTGTTTTATTCTAGTTCAGGACTATTTGTATTTATTAGTCTTACTTGTTTTAACCAGAACTTTTGCTGTATTTTCTATGTGGCGCATAGACAGGCGGAATAAGTCTCAAGACCACGACAGGAGAGCTTGAAATTAAGCATTAATATAGTTATAAACATCAACATTTTTTGTGTGTTTGCTGCATGAAAGCCTGGGGTTAACTCTACATTACATAACATAAAAACATAAAACAAACAGTAAAACAATGAAAGCAATAACCAAATGTGATCTCAGTGCACCCCTGAATTTAACACTCCAAATTAGTACCTCCGGACATAATATTGTTTAGAAAAGAAAAAAGTTTTCTGTCATTAGAAACAAGAAGAATGATAAGAGCAAACAGAAGATCTGAGTTATCAATAGGAGCTATGATGGCACTGCCAGCGTCCCATAAGTGAAAATAAGGAGATGATGATAACGAGTGACTGTGTTCAGCTCAATAAATAGAAAAAGGGGGAGATTAGATCTGCTGCACCCCATCGGGTGGACGCAGTGACTCCCATCTGAGCAGAAAGAGTGTGTGTGTGTGTGTGTGTGTGTGTGTGTGTGTGTGTGTGTGTTTATCTCTCTCTATCTCCTCTGTTTCTGTTACAGTCTCTATCTCAGTCCCTCTTAACTACACACATTCACACACACACGGTGATAAATGGTGCAGTCGTGATACTGGCCTGAATTGTTGATGAGGGTCATGCTGCCATGGTTACCGAAGTGGCCGACTCCCCCGTGTATACACGTGTGTGTAGGCTGTTTCATGATCCTACAGTGTGTGTACTTCTCTTTGTTTATTTGTGATTTCAGTTTTATTTTAACTTTAACTTTGAACTCTCCTCCTGTCTCTCTCAGACCCTACCAGTGTGGCCATTGTTCCCAGTCCTTCTCCCAGCCATCAGATCTGAGGAATCACGTGGTGACGCACTCCAGCGACAGACCTTTCAAATGTGGATACTGTGGCCGAGCGTTTGCCGGCGCGACGACCCTCAACAACCACATACGCACACACACCGGGGAGAAGCCTTTCAAGTAAGTACCTCCCCACCTGTCCGACATCTCTGGTTTTAGACCCTGGAATGCCCGTTCAGTTTCAATAATTCGTACATTTATTTCTGGTGCACAATCTATTCCCCGTGTTTACAAAAAAAAGGGAATGCTTTGGTTAAAATGGGTCAGTGACCTCTGACCTCTGCTGGCTTCCCGTGATCGCTGCTATAGAAAATCCACCTTTCGTATCAGTGGAATGTAAATCAGAGTGAGTACAAGGAGAGCGAGATTACAGCAGTAAGAGGACTCATTTACACTTATTACTCAAGGATGACAGATACAATTTCATGGAAGCCACGCTGCAATTAGTGTTTGCCAGAAGCTTCCGTTGTCACGCTGTCAACTTGTCAGTGCTAGAGGGCAGCGAAGGTTCCCCAGAGGCCAAAGGTCAGAATCCAGGAGAGCGGGGGGAGAGGATGAAATAGTAAGGTAAGCGATGTCAAAGAAAGTGGAATGAGGGAAGTGCGCGTTGGCAAAAGCTGAGAGTGTGCGCAAAAGTAAAGCTGTGGAAGCAAATTGAGGCCTTTAATAAGCAATCAGAAATCTAAAGTCATCATTGATGGAGAGGGCCAAAGGGCAAAGAGAACAAATGAGAGAGGAACAGGAGATCCGGGTGAAAAAGTGTAACAACAAGCCCGGGAAGAAAAAAAAAATCAGGTTAAAGCAAATCAGCATTCTTAATAAGTCATCGGAGAGAAACCCTGAACCTTTTCATCAGCACTTCAGAGCCTGGATGGAAGCGGAGCGGGACAAAGACAATCACGGACGGGCGTCAGGAATCTTTAGCAGATCGATGGCCTCTGGGAGTTATCTCCTTTTGGACGCTGCAGCAAATAGATTAAAGCTGCCACTGTCACTTTGTCAGGATGAAAACGCTCAACTTTATTTGCCCGCTGAGGAGACCAGGCGCGGATTCTGTCTGCTCGGCAGCTTTTCAGCACCGACACCCCCCGCAGCCGATCAGGCTGCTGTTTTTGAACCGAACCAAACGAGTGCGTTGCTGATCCCCCATCACAGCGAAGAGGCTCCGTACTCAGTCTATACCTTCTGCCTCCAAAACATCCATTCTCCTCACCCTTGTCCCGATTGGACTTTGGGGACATTGTTTCAAATGACAAAATCAAACCAGAAAGCTGTCAGAAATGGAGCAGCTAAAGGAGATTTAGTGGCTCTGCAGTGAGGAGTGGCGGAATTTTAGTGGTCCCGTCAGTCCAACTGAATACTATTTATGTTTGTGCGCTTCCAATTATGTCCCCTTTAGCAGGAAGAACTGAGATAAGAGAGGGCGTGAAACTTCAGTGATCCCTGAGAAAGCCATTAAAGCTCCCTCTGTCATTTTGTCAGGCTCAGTGTCAGTGGATTTTTCCCTGCCCGGAAAAGGTGCCCGTCGGTAAAAGGTTCTCCCGGGTCGATACAGCCAGCGGTCTGCAGACGTCGCGTCTCAGCTCTGGCCTTTGTTCTGCTGTAGAATCATCTTCATTTCTGTCGGCAGAGGCGCTTCAAAAGAGCTTTGATCAGCTGATCCAGCAGATTCACAGATTTGAGCCGACGGGATCGACTTTAGAGCAGAATGTTCCGCTGCGATCGCTTCACCATCCAGATCTTTTAACTGATCAACTATTTGTTGCTCCTAATGACTGTCTAAAGCGTTTACCTCTCCACCATCACTGGTGTCAACATATTTCATAAACTGGTCCTGGAAACTAAAAATATATGCGCCTTCCTGTTCCATCTGGCTTCACCCCTCCTCCCATTCTTTCTGTCAATCCAACAGCGTGTTAGCCTTGTTTCAGGGCTGTTAGGTCCAATACCTCAACACAGCTTCTTTCTATTTGAAGAACACACACACACACACACACACACACACACACACACACACACACACACACACACGCAGCGCACACACACACACTTGTTCAGCACATACACTTGCCTGTCTCCAGCCTGTTCTTGCTCAGACTAAAAGCTCCATCTTGGCTCTCATTCTAAAGAAATTGACAGTGACGCTGCTTTATCAGGTCTTGATGTGTGTGTGTGTGTGTGTGTGTGTGTGTGTGTGTGTGTGTGTGTGTGTGTGTGTGTGTGTGAAAGGACATGTGAGATGGGAATTTCCTCCCCAGTCCACTAGATAGATTATTGACAGGCAGACCGTGTGTGTTCTTGTGTGTCAGTCAGGGTGTGAAGATCAGGGCAACAATTACAGCTTGCTGCTCCACTGGGTCTCACACACACTTTGTACTGTCACTGGATATTAGAGTTAACAGGGAAGGTGTGTGCTTGTGTGTGTGTCTGTGGGCGCTTGTTAAGATCTTAAGGTTTTGTCTGGGTTCTGATCACATTCTTTTAACTATCTTTTTGTGTGTCTTTCTTTTCTTTGTGGGTGTGTGTGTGTGTGTGTGTGTGTGTGTGTGTGTGTGACAGGTGCGAGCGTTGCGACCGCAGCTTCACACAAGCCACTCAGCTCAGCCGGCATCAGCGACTTCCCAACGAGTGTAAACCAGTGAACGAGAGTGAATCTATAGAGGTGGATTAACCCCCGACTGATGCACACACACACACACACACACACACACACACACACACACACACACACACACACACAAAACACACACATTAAGGCAGCTAAATTTGAGATTGCTTTTCCTCCCTGTTTTTTGCTCTCCATCCACACCAAAATAAATGTCAACTACACACACACACACACACAAAACTAAACCCCGATTATTGTAAAACCCTTTCTTGTCAGAGGAGATGGGGCAGTAAATTGGCCCAGAGCGGATCCTGCTGGTGCTAACTCAACCTCTAGCTGCTCATGGAGCACGTGTTGCCTTCATGGTCAGACAACCGTTCTGCAGCTTCTGCATCTTCATGGTGGGAACGCTTTCCTCTGCTGGAACAGCTCCAGTTTCGACCACTCTCACACAATTTCAGGTTGTTCAACCGCTCTTATTCGCCATTTTACTGCTGTTATCTGGCCCCGTTTTTCTGTCTGTGGGTCTCACACTCCCACACACAGTGGAGTCGGTGTGGACGTCTCCCACCTTTGACACACAAGAAAAGAAAAAAAAGGTTTTGTTGATTTGACCATAAAATAGACAGGTGGGAGTTTTCCTTTGACCCTGGTGTGGAAGGAGAACCTGGAAAACTTTTTTTTTCTGGTTATCCTTTTCAGATTTAGCTGGTTTAATATCTTCTCGACTGAGTGTGGACAGACGATGAGAATCCCCGTCCAGTCAAACCAAAGATTTGTTTTGTCCACAGAGATGAATTTTCACACACAGAGGTCGGACTTGTGACTCTAAAACGCTTTATGGAGGGGGATATTTATTGGAGGCTTTTGGGAACCCTGTCGGAGTTCCCTCCAAAGAAAACTCTTTCTTGAATCCTGGACAAAAGAGAGAGAAAGGAGAGAAAGAGACTGGTGTTCTGTAGCTTTATTCCTCACATTTTATTTTCTTTTTACAACAGCGATGCCAAAGCGAGCAGACTGCAAATGCACAACAGGGGAGGTGGGAAACAGCACGTTTTACATTAAAAAATGAACACAATGGCAAGCGATATGTAAAGAAAAACAGGAAGAAGATTTAACCCTCTTGGCCACATCATTGCGTCAGGATCTTTTCTTTAAAATGTTAATTTAAGTTTTTGATGTTAACAGTGGAAAAACAAATACTAGGAAGATGATGGATGTGATTTCTTATAGAAATAACCCCATGGTTCATGTGTTAAATATGAGGTTATGACATCATGTGTTCAAGTATGTATTTAGGTTGAAGTCAGTTCGATGTGTTCAGCCTGTTTACATTTCATAGATGAAAAGATTTGGTCGCCAACATAAAACCCAAGAATGGTAAAAAGTTTCCAGTCTGTGAGCTGTGAGTTTGAATCCGTTCACAGAGAATCTCAGACGTGTACATATTCACTCTAAAACACTTTGTATTGAAATGACGGAGGGTAAAAGCACAGTTGTTACCGGAATACCAAATATTTTTTTGTGCCTGAGAGTTTAAAAAAGCTTTAATGATAAAAGTATCACTAACTTCCCAAAGATCATGGCAGTTCTGAATCAGGCGGGTGTACATCTAAAGGCTAAAGCGGAGCTCAAACACGTCTGTCGGAGTTCCGGGAAGCTCAAATAATCTGAATAAAACCATTTTGTATCTCTACTAAACCTCTAAACGGCAAACCTCAGCAAACCTCATGGTGTTTGGAGTGGAAAAGCTCCCTAAACTCCTGCAGACGTGTTTGAGATGCGAGATGTCTTTATTTTGAATGCTTATTGGTCCAGTGATTTATGTATATAAAATAAGAATAATTATAATAATAATATGGGCTTTCTACACACTGATCCTTAGATAAAAACCAAACAAAACACCGGTGTGACTACGAAGCGAAGCTGGAAGTCAAATTCGCTTCCTGTTCACGTCTGTCATGATGCAGAAGTTGAACTTTTCTGCTGAAGTTTAAAGAAATAGAAATAGAGTCTTCCTGCCAAAGCAGACAGGCTGAAGATGTGTTTTAAAAAATATATACAGATGTTTGGCAAAAGTAAAGCAGTTCGAAGGTACTGATACCAAAGACGTGAGATCAGGCCTGGTCTCCACAGTGGTCGAATAGAGGAAACCAAGCTACAGTATTATTATTAAAGTGCTCACTCTACTCTATTTTTTCACAAATTGCTCTTTTTCTTTTTCTTTTTTTTTTTTTTTGTAAATCAGATTAACTCCTTCGATGAGCTGCACACAACCTGGATCGTGTTTGGTCATTCTAATGTCAAAATAAACAGAAAGAAGAATGGATCTGGATCGTGTTTGTGTTATTTCTGACACGTGTTAATGGTATGGTCCCGGCTGGGATGGTACAGTCCAACCTGCCAACAAACAGCTGTTTCCTTTCTCTTGATGCTTGTCCATCATCCAGTCATCCTGGAGTGTCTGGCTCCACCTTCTCACTGGAGCATTTAAAACTCTATTAAGTGGTTCCTCCTGCCCGCTACAAAAGTCACCTGACCCACTATGATGTGTTTTTGGGCTCCAATAATGATCTAAATTGCCTCATGTGAGCTTTGGCGAGGGAGCCACAGCTGCCTCTACTTACTGCTAATAATCTGCAACACAGAGGACAGCAGCGCCTTGACCTCAGCGGCGTCGGGCCGCAGTCACAAAGTGGACTTTTCCACTTTCCAGTCTGATTTCAGAGATTATTCCTGAGAGGATTTGACAAATTCACCAAAACAAACACAGTGGGAGCTTTTCAGCCATCAATCACCAACCTTTTTTCCAGCGTGGGAAGCAGATCGAGAACCCCGAGGCCAAACAAATGATCGCACAACCAAAACGTTTTAAATCTGTCTCTTTTTTTCAAAGCCAGGCTGATTAAATTACATTAGATAATGGAGGCGGTAGGTTTTTATTAGAAACATGGAGAAATAAAGAAAAAAGTTCAGACTGGAGGGTCAGACTAGGGTCTGTTCGAGATATTAAAACAATACTACGTTCAAATCATTGAGGGGAAAAGTATGTTCTTACTGGGATGTAATGGTGGGTTTTGCTGGAATTTCCTGTCAAATGGAGGAAATATTGAGCAGACGAGAGGTCAAAACCAAGTGGACACGAAGTTGCAGTTGTTTGTAAGTCTTAATTGGAAACATATTGGAAAACGAAAAAAAGAGAGAAATTTCACTGAGAAAATCTAACCCTGTGTGAGAAAGAACTTTTACATGGATCACTCCTTTTAAAGAACAGAGTGAAGAAATATCTCTGTATCGTTATTAAACTTATTTATTTAATTGTCTGCACTTTTAAAGTTTGTCGGTAATTATTTAAGACTTGTGAACATTGGATTTCAGTAAGTAAATAAATGAGACAAAACCTTTTGTGACAATAGTCTTAGGAATCCTGACAAAAATAAACGCTACAAGGAAGAAAATTTGGCACCCATGCTGATGTTACAGTCCCCAAATGATCGATTATCGATAATTATTTCTTTAAAAGTATCTTTTTTTTAATCTATGATTCAATTAAATACGATTTTTACTGATCTCCAACTGCCTTAATTACTTCTTGACCTGATGGATGGACTCGCCCTCGTTGTCCTCAGGACCTGCATACGTGTGTGTGTGTCTGCGTCGTTTACCACTCATAAAAAGTTTTACAAGCTCCAGTTTGAGATAAAACACACCCACATGATAAGATATTAAAGGAGGATTTTAGTTCAAACGTCAGCGTCACATTTTTCTGAACGTCTCTTTATCTTCCTCACCGCTGCGCACTCCTCCTCCTCCTCCTTTCATTAGATGGATGAGTTGGGAACATCTGTTCCCTGTCAGCACTGAGGGCCCAGACATGTGTGTGTGTGCGTGTGTGTGTTAAGATGTTTTACATGCAACAACACGTGTCGTCTGTCTGCGCTAATCCTACAGCTGATTCTGTTCACATTTATCACAATATTTTTATTATACTTTTATTTATATTTAACTGAAACTAAAAGTGCTTCATGTCAGATTTTACGGCGCCCACAAAAGGAAATTAGGGAATAATTAGAGACGAGGGGGGTATCTTCATCATCCCCCATTAGGGTGGACCCGTTGCGTTGATACATCACAAATGTTCCTTCTGAGTTGAACCTGACCTTAAAAGTTAATTTAATTGGAAACACAAAAGTGATTTCACTTCAGAATAATTTATTACAGACACACAACTAAAGACTAATTGAAGACTCACTCCTACCGTTCAGGTGATGTTTGTTCTGGAGCTACAGCGCCACCTGCTGGCACGCCAAAATCAATTAGGGAAAAATACTTCACACACCTGGTTCAATCTGTATCTGAGCAGATGTTCCAGAAAAAGAGAAAGTTAATAATGACCATATACAGAAGAGACATGATAAACAACACAAATTCAAATCCCACATCCCCCCGAATTTTAACCTCATTGAGATAATCTCATCAGGGACGCTTTTCTATACGGACCAACGTTGGCAGGCGAATGTAAACACACGATGATGGAGAAGACATGTCGGATTATCACATGAAAGAAACGATCTACGGGAGAAAAATGTAAACAAACAGCACGCGGAACGAAATCTGGGATAGATCATGCTCCGCCATCAGGTCACAGTTTATGGTTTGATTTACCTTGTAACAGTATGAACCGATTAAAGTTCATTTTAAATCTGAAACGTCCTGATTGACGGATGAACTCATGCTTTGGCTACACACACGTCTCTCCTCTGCTCCTCTGCGTTTCTCCTTCTGCCGTCTCAACAGCGGCCGCCTCCTCGCTCCCTCATGGCATCCAGGATCTGTCTGTTGAGCTCGGAGATGATTCTGTCGTCGTGTGTGTAAACGCCGGTCCTCAGGAGAGTGTCTCGCTCCTCGTACAGGCGGCTCAGGTGCTCGTCAGCGTGCCTGTTGACATGGAGCGAGGGGGCGGGGCCAGATTGCGAGGAGGAGGGGCCTAATCGGTCCTCTTGTTGCTTTAACCTGAACACAATATTGAACAATGAATGGCCCACAACAAATGTTATGTATATTATGTGTTACAGTGCTTAATATACAATAATACATAATAAATAAAAACCCAAATATTAGCAACATAAATCACCTCAGTTATGTTGATTTCTTTTTTTTACCTGTTCAGGTCGTTCCTGATGTCTTCCAGCTCCTTTCGGTCCTGCTGGACCGCCGCTTTCTGCTCCGTTGCTAGGTAACGAAGTTTCAGGGCCTCGAGCTCCTCCTGCTGCTTCTTGAGGCGCGTCATTGCGTTTTCCTGCTCCCGCTGTTGACACAGATTTGACCAGTTTTCAGAAGGAGACTTATCAGCTGAGTATTTCCTGATGAAAACGTTTACATCACAAAGGACTTATAAACATTTGTGTATAAATTCACAGGTTTTTGTTTATTAGCTAATGAGTGCATAGGTGTGGTCCTCGTGTAATTTTTCTTAAGCATCGCCTCTTTTGGAGCTGGTAACCGTGGAGACCTACTCTAGGAAACAGCGGTCAGGCTTTGTAAGAATAGAACGTGTGCGTTAACTTTGATAGCAGACCAGGCCTTGGGTCTGCCGATCAAATCTGAGGATATTTAAAAATAAACCTCTGACCTCAGCGCCGAAATGCGCATCAAGTCGCCGGGAAGCTGCTTATTTTTATTCCGCAAAGTGGAGCTCGGTGATTAATTGGTCTGGTTTCACATTTTCATAAAACCTCCCTGAGAACGGTGCTGCGCGACCCGAAGAACCCGCAGTCGGACCAACACCCGCACGATGGGAAAAGAGTCGGCGTCATAAAAACGTCTGGAAGTCATATTTCTCTCAGCTGTTCTAACCTCCAGCTCGGTCAGACTTCCCCAAATTACCCCTAATACCAACACGACGTCTGTCTACTCTGAGCTCGCATCTGGACGTGCGTAAATCAGAGGAGCTGTCCGAGGAGGGAAAACAACAACAGGAAGGGCCCAGGTCGGGTAAAGCTGGTGTCATCTGAGCGCTTCAGCATCTAACTAGTCTGAACCCTGGAGCTGATGCCCGACTACTCACCCATCCTTGTAAATAAAACTAGTAGCCCAAAATTGTTGATTTCACCATCTTATTTTGCGTGTCCGGGTGACACAAAGCAGAAGGAGCGCTTCTGGATGGGAAAGGCCACTCACGCGGCTGATCAGCTCACCTCCTCGCAAGGAAAAAAGAAAAAAAAAAAAAAGCAGACAGACGCATAAAAACACGCACAATCTCTCATGAACATATCATACGCACACGTATGGCATGTTGACACAGGCTGGACTCTCTGCGGACCATTAGCCGTCTGTATTACGGGCTGTTTTAAGGCTAATTACAACAAAAACAAACAGGCTAAACATTTTCTCTGGTGTCTGCTGCCAAGGACAATCTCGGGGCCGAGACCTGAAACAATTAGAGGACGAGGTGATAGCGGGGCCTCGGTGGGGGGAGAGGAAGAGGGCCAAACAGAAAAGGTACTAAAAGTCTGTTTCTGCAGCAGATATTTCACATTCGCGGCGTCAACCTAGCGGCAGCCGCGGCTGGCACCGTCGCCACGGCGATAAGGCGAAAACACAGGACAGGCCACAAAACGCAGACGCGAAGACCTGAAGACCTGAAGTCAACTCCGCAGCCCTCCCTGGTATGCACATTCCCACTGTGCAAACAATTCCAGTTTCATTTTTCCTGACGTGACTAACGTCAGCTTATTAGAGGGAAAAACAACTGGTTTATTTACAGAGCCTGGAAATCAGGGATGGAATGACCCAAAGATAAAATCCTGCAACTGCGCCCGAGACGTTTGAAGGACGTTCTTAGTAAAACAGGAAATACCGCTTTCTTTTAAAAAATAGTGGAGGACGGTTTTCTGACCCTCCGTGAGCTCAAACTGGAAACGTGATGGTGTTTTTTTTACTCGGCTCACGATGACGTTCACCGGTGCAAACGTGCTACGTGATGGCGAGCTCCTGGGAGGACCTCCTGGGGAGCCGATTCGGGTGTCGTTTCGGGGGTTCGTTCGTGTCGCGCAAACGTTTTTGTCTGGCCGCTCACATGTGGATGCACTTTTATTCCACCTCAGAAGTAGTTTTCTGAGCAGGAGCCCCACCGGCAGGAGTTCAAGGGCCTTTTCATCACTGCCGTTTGAGCTTTTTTGGTATTTGACGGACAAAAAAAAAAAAAAGGACAACTGGGACTCGTATTAGAGACGAATGGGTCTGCAGTAAATTCCACCATTACCAGCACCTACATAAACAAGGATTAATTACGCCATTCATTTCCTCTTACAATTAAATCCAAAAATTAAGATCACCTGGTAAAGCGGTTAAACCAGATTTAAGGGATTTTTAATAATAAAAAAAAATTGCCAACATGTCCGTTTATGTAAATGTGAGACTAGAAAGGTTCAGGTCAGATCCTGGGAGGCTGCGGAGAATCTGGGTGTCGTCAGAGGTTAGGATCAGTATTTTCAGGCTGCACTTGTGGGTTTGTAAAAGCGATAGTGTGAGATAAGAGACACAGGAGCAGAGGTTTAAGAATGTGCTCAGCCTGTGATAAGGGCCCAAAGTCTGGTTCAAACACCTCTTTATATAGAGATTAGAGGCACAGCTCCCACTGCTATATTTGTTTAGTTGTCGTGACAACGGCTGCAACGGTTTGTATTATTTTGAGGATTAACGAGTGGCAAAAAAGGTTATCTATATCTAATTCTGTGCTTTTGATTTTGTAACAGGCTGAAATACAGTTCTGAATGCTAACGCTGATGGTTTCTTTAGAGGTTTGTTAGTTAAAATGATAAATTTCTCCTGACTGACCCTCCATGTGGGCTTTAGAAATTTCGATTTAACTTCTCCCACTGAAAAGCTTAATCCCTTTATCCCAATATTTTTGCTCTGGGAGGGCTAACTTAAGCTCCCTGTCCCAATATTTTGAGTTGAAAAAGACTGAGGCCGACGCTTTGATCTAATACATCGGCGCTGTCTGGGTACTCATTCTGGTTCTCCGAGCGCCAGTGTCTCCCGGTTTGAAAAACACATTATTCCTCGGGCAAGAATTTTTATGACCCGAGCTGAGCTAAACATCATGCCATATGAGGCGCTGAGAGGAGAGAATAAATAGGCGAGGAAAGGCCGACAAAAACCAAACAAGTGTCGGTTTTTAAAACCGCGGAGGGCCAAGATGGATGGTCGTGTAAACACACGACTGATATTTTACAAAAAAACAAGAGTGTGACATCTGAATAGTAAACGGATGCTTGCTTGTTGCTCAATGCGATCCCGGGAAGATTAATAGGCCGGGGGTGACACTCTGCACCGAACCCCCTCAGAGCAGCATAAATCACACTGTGTTTTCTTTATGATGATGTGGCACTTAAAGAGAGGAGAAGGGAGGGATGGTAGGCAAAGAAGAGGAGAGAGAGTGAAAAAAAGGGAAAAGATAGGCATGAAGAAAACAGACGGGTCACTTTCTAGACATGAACCAGGATCTGATTACCCAGATAAGCTGTCTATACAAGCATAGGAACAAAAAATACTGTTAAAATTATCGCAAAAACCAGGAGAAAAATACGAGAAAGAAGAAAATTATAATGGAAAAGAAAAGGGAAAGATCTATAAAGGATACAGTTATTAGTTTATCAGAGCGGTCCTATGAGTGTACTTACAATAAGCTGGGCTCACTAAAGCCCTGATCAGCGCTGTCACACAAACTCTCCATCAGAAGCTGGAACCTGTCACGCTGGACCGAGACGGACAGACTTCTGACCAAATTCAAGCGGTGGAGTAACTGACCGCATATCCGCATATAACCTTTACCCTCATGAATCTACAGGATGTTTTTTTATTGTAACACAGACAGGAGTCATGTGATAGATGAAGAGTACCTGTTTGAACCGGGCCAGCTCCTTCAGGGCACGTCCCCACTGCTGTTTGTAGTGCAGCTTGGACTTGGTGGTGGACTCCAGCTTCCTCTCCAGCTCCACCTGAATATCGAGGCAAAATATAAAACATCCTGATTGCTGATGACAGAAATATGATCAAACAGATGATAACAGCTAAAATTAGGTGGGAAACTGTTATTTTGTGCAATGTTGAAGAACAGCAGCAATAGTGATACAAAATAATCAAAGTTAAAGTGGAGAACCTGTGGTGCAGCAGGTTTCCTGTACCTTCACGACCTACCTTTTCCAGAGTGAGAACGTTGACCTCTGACTGCAGTCTAAACTCAGGTTTGATGTTTTGTTGTTCTCTGTATTGCTGGAACTCTTTTTCAAGCTGCTTATGCCGAGACTTGCCGTCTGCAATCTGGACAAGAGTGAATGACATTATAATAAAGTTACGGCATTCCCAAAAAGACTGTGATCCTCTCGGAGGACCTGCTGCAGCAGGCGAGTTCTCTCCTCCTCCATGAGTTGAACTCTCTCTCTCTCTAGCGCCACCCTGTGTTCACATTCCTGCTGCAGCCTCCTCCTGCTCTCCTGCAGCTCCCTCTCCATCAGCTCCCGCTCTGCTCGCAGCTCCTTCTGGGCCAGCTCGTGTTCAGCCTGCAGCTCTCTCCGCAGCCTCTGAGCCTAAGCAAGACAAAGGTGTCAAAAAGGCCTTTAACTGCTACATTTGAAGAGAGAACCGAATAATCTGCATCAATAATTTTATTAGTTGCCATGTTGCGTACATTTAACTACTTTAAAGTAGCACATTTTTTAATTTTCATTTCATTCATTTTGTGTGTCAGATGAGTCTGACCTCTAGCTCTGCTTCAGCCAGCTGTTCCTCTCTTTTCTTCAGATCAAGCAGGGTGGTTTGGAGCTGCTCCTCGAAGGCTTTATACTCCATTTCCTATAAACAGGTTTTCCAAATAAAGGTAAATGCAGTCACTCGTTATCCTTCAACTTAGGTATTGTAGTTTAGGCTTAAAGGAGACACCTTCTTTCTGAATATAGCTTCTCTCTCCTGGTCTCTCTTCTTCACCTCTCCTGCCAGAGCCTGCATATAGCTCAGCTCCTTCCTCCTCAGCTGCAGAAATTATGGTCACATGGATATTTGTGCTCTTTTTTAAAATTTAATACTTTTCAAACAGGTCTTCCTGCTCTTCCTTCCATCGTTCCAGCTCCAGAGCTGTACGGTACTCCGGGGTGTCTCTTTGTAAAATTGGGGCTTTGGGGGCCACTGTGGAAGCGAGAGGTCTGTGTGCTGCTGGGTTAGATGGTAGCTGCGTGGCACCTGTAGGTTCATTCTGACGACACAATACATAAAAAGAAAAGTGAGCAGTATAACACTGGAATAAAACACAACAAACATGCAACAGGAATCGTAGTCCAACCAGACATGCTCGTCTCACCTGTAAAGATTCGGACACGATCACTTCTTTGGTTTTAACGAATCCCAGATCCTCCAGAGTGGCGACAAAGCTCAGCTCTGCCACCTTTTCAGTGGGACTGACAGATGATGTTAAGAAGTGGTTAGCGTGAGTACAGCTTGTAGGGTCTGTAAAGACTCTTTCACACATGCACTGGAATGGTTTGAATTTAAATGCTTCCTACTGTTGTGGTTTCAGAACTGGGATCTTATCCTGGTGAGTCTGTCGCCAGCCCTGCTGACCCGTTGATGTGTGAAATCTGCGCCTTTCGGACACCAGGAGGTGAGACAGTTGGATGGTGGCCTTTCCTATCAACTGGTCTCTGCTGTTGGTGTCTTTGTGCCAAACCTCCACCTCCAGAGGAACTCTGCAAAATACACAAATTCACACAATAATCCAAACATGCCATGAATTTTTACCAAAAACTCATCTCCCAAAAAAATGTAATCAGTCATATTCCGCCCCCTGCTGGATGAAAATAAAAACCAAGACTCTGCTTTCTGGATTATAGTAATTAAATAAATACTTTGTAGTGTTATTGTGTGTATTTCAAAAATGATGAGACAATTTATTTTGGTTCCAGTGGCACATTGCAACATTAACAGTTTACTCTAAAATCAATAAATATAACCTGATAAAAACAGAGACAGGAAGTACAACTTTTAGGCGCGTTCCTACTTGTGGAAGGTATCTTGCAGATGTTGCGGAAGAGCGGAAAAGTCAAAGGCACAGTAGGACTGAGGCAGAGACACCTCCATGTTCCTCTGCAGCTGCACAGGAGGGTTTGTCATAATGGGAGCTGGACTACTGAAGAACTGATAGGTATACCTGAAAAACACCACCAATTAAATTAGTGAGTACCATCCTAATTTCTTGTGTACCATCTTATTTAACTTGACCTGTGAATTTTTTTTTTTAGCCTTGACTGGAAAAATTACTCAGAAATGTATATGAGGCTAACAGTAAAACCTAGGCTGGTTTTTTAGATTTAAAAAAACAAAACAAAACAAAACAGTGGCTTTTTTTTAAACCTGAGAGTAGCAGCAATGGAGTGTGTTAGCCTCAGGCCTCCCAGGGTGTGAAGGTGCAGGGAGAAGCAGTAGTGATGGGCAGAGGGAGGGATTGTTATTTTCGGAGCCGAAACACTGACTGATGATGCGCCACCATCTCCAGTAGCTTCGGTCTGCACAGGACCCACATCTGGAGCTGCTTAGAAACAAATAAACAGTTATGGTCCTTGTAATAATTTAAATATTATCTTGTGATTTAATTATTGCCATTTTGGGCCTCACCCGGCAGTCCTGTCTGAGGTTCTTCCAACAAACTCTCGGCTTCGCTCTCGGTGTGATGGCTCAGAGGGGAGGAAGGAGAAGAAGGAGGAGAAGAATCTCTGTGTTTTTGAACTGGAGACGCACTTCGAGGTCTCTGCTCAGCAGGAGCAACAGCGGCAATGATGGAGGGAGGAGGGTGGGAGGCTGTCTGAACAGCAAATCCTTCTTTGTTGGAAGAAAGCTGGAAAACAACAGAAGACAACATTTCAGTTTATTGTGACGCTGAAAAACTACAAAGCAGCATTTTGTTTTTCTGAAGATAACCTTCATGGCTTTTTAGATTGTTACGCATTTTACATTGCTGCACAGAGCTTTTGTCAGATTTAAAACAGCTGAACGCTCCTCAGATCTTGAATAAAAGAACCTTTCCAACGTGTACCTTCTGCGTGCCTGCCTCGCTCCTCAGGGTAACAGACACTCCCACAGTGGGCTGCAGGTCTGCGGGCAGATTGTGTTTAGCGCCGTTTGGAGGTCTGAGTATAAAGGCACCTTCCACCGCCGCTGCCTTGCTCTCCAGATCCACCGAACCAAGAGCCAGAACTGAGAGGGAAACGTTGGTGCTCCCTAGAGAGCGACTCCCACAACACAAATGGATCTGAGAAGACATAAGCACAGTGATAGAACACACTGTCATCCTGCACAGTGTTTCTACGTTTATTACAATGACTGAATTTAAACTCACTTCTAAATCAGGCTCCTGAGACAGGAAGGTGTGGAGGACCTGTTTGCTGCTGCGGATACGTACAGAAGAGCGCTCAGGCTCGAAGCTGGGACTCAGCAGGTTGTGGAAAGGCTCACTGGTGATGTCATTCCCCAGTAAAGAGTAGTAGAAAAAAAACTCTGACCCTTCTGCTGACAGCTTCACTGTGCTGGTAATCAGCTATATAACACAAAAATGCATTCAATTCGTTTATTAAAAAGTATAAAATTATTTAGAGCATCACTTTATTGTCTAAAAAGTCGAAATTATAATCCACACCTGTTCAAGTTTAGTTGCAAAGGCCAGAGTGACTGATAGGACAAACATGTCAGAGCAGTGATCTGCAGGCCCAATCTGATGGTAACCCTGGTCTGGGATCAGAACAGCCTCCAGTTTTTCAGGTAGAAGTTCAATTACTGCAGGAGAACCTAAGAAAGCAGAGGGTTTTAGGAAAGAGACAGAAAATGAGGAATGAGGATAAGCAGGGTATATAATAACAACATCAGCTCCAATATACAAGTTAAACAAAATCTAGACAGCAAACAAGCACTAATTGTGAAACAACAAACCTTGTCTCGGTGGCGCCTTCCTTGCTTTGAACCTATCAGGAGATGGCTCTGAGGGCTTGTTATCATTCTCCAGCACCATGCTGAGGAGAAGAGCTGGTCTCAGCTTAGTGTATTTACTGCTCAGCAGCGGACACCAACGAGGATCCTGGAAGTAAGAACGACAAAATTATATTCCTGGCACAGAAAGTGATGTCTGGCACCAGAGGCCAGACGTCACTTTCATCAACTACTGCCATCATCACTGTGAAAAAAACTTTTTTGGCCCAGACAGGGGGGAAAAAAAGAGAATCACCTGTTTGCCTTCCTGTACAGAGCGAAGGTCCAGAATGATGTAGCCAACATTTTCTTTCTTTTTTGTCACTGATTCAACAGCAAAGCACTGAAGTTTGATGGGAGTTCTCTGAAGCCTGAAAAATGTCAACATGCATTAAAACTACAAAGCCACACAATCCAATATTTCACAGTATGGGTCTGTTTACAAATAGGACTGCAAAACCACGGGCATCTGAGCAGAAGCTGCGTGTGAGCCACCTGTGCTGGTGCAGGGTCCTGCGGTCCAGCTCCCAGGCCAGCTCCGTGTTGAACAGCGGATGCTCTCTGTGCTCCACCGGGTCTGTGGCCAAGTGTTCGCCATCAAAGCTGGCCTGGACCACCAGACTGAGACGCTGGCTTTTGGGAAAGTTTCGACCTTGGGAAGCCAGGCCGGGGTTAATCGTGAGGAGTTTTTGCATGGAATTTATGAATTACCTGTCTCCTGTCGTATAAAAGAGTAGCTAGCATAGCAACAGGTTGATTCTTAAGCAAACGCTTTGTAATTAAATCGTATTCTGAGGTCATTATACGTTTAGATTTGTCTAGATGCTTTAAAAGGAGTTCTGAACTACTTAATTAAACAGTTTGGGGTGTAATTCATCTGTTTATACAGCTTACCTTCCAGAATGGAAAGAACGATCAAAAGTTGATCCGTCTTCGTTGACATTTTCGCTCTGATATCCCACTTTTATTTCTTCTTCACTTCAGATATATCTCTTTACCCACATCGAAGGGGTGACATCGTATTTGCAGATTTAAACGCAGAGGAGAGTCGAAGGAAAAGCCGCTTTGTTGTCAAGCTTTGGCGCTTCCCATTTGGTCCAAAATGCGGAAGTGAAGAAGGGGGAAATGATGTTTAACGCCCCCTGGTGGAAGGAGGTAAAATTTTGCAGTCTCATTTTTTTAGTATTATTATTTTCGTTTTGTATGCCATTTGGCTAAAATAAATCTCTCTTTCTTCATTCTTAATTCATAATTTTTGATATGTAGAACAAATTTACCTATTTTAAAATTCATTGTTGCGTCCAAAACCAAAATTCAGTAAACAAAGGCACAAGATGCGCCTCAGACTTCTGCAGAGGGCAAAAAGAAAATCCAAAAATAAAGCACTATTAATCAGAAAACTGCAGACGCAAAACATTTATATAAACATCCTTTAATCATGATTGCCAAACATATGAATTAAGGCATATACAGTATAAAAAGCAACAGCAGGTTTCATGTTTGTTTGATTTCAGTGTTATTAAATGGATAAACCAGGTGGATTAACGGAACATACCAAGCAGCTTTTCAAAGACAACACTGTGTCTTCCAAAAGATGACAGCATTTTGTAAACAGAGTTCATAGCACTATATTCAAGTAATTGAATGATCACTGACACAATGCAGGTAAGATGTTGTATAAGTGAGGCAGAGCAGCTGATAGACCAGGTCCGACTACTGGGACTTGACTTTTTCTCCTTTGTCCTCCTTGACTTTTACTGTATTATTTGACAAGAATACTGTTTCTGTGTTTCAATGTGCCTTGACTGTTTTCACTTGAACACTAATCCTGCTCTTGTATCTGGCTGTTACATCACTAAAAATGTCACTGTGGGACTCTGTGTGTGTAAAGATTTTTTCCTTCTTTACAATACAAATTATTCAGTGACACAGCTGACTTAAAAACGCTGCAAAAACAAAAAGAAAACTCTGATTTGCAAAGAATATTTCTTGGTTTGTTCACAATTACATTTACCTGAAAATTAGAATCTTCCCAAGTTAATGACTTAGTTACACTTGAGGCTAATGTCTTTAACGCAACACATCTAGCAGTTGGCATATTCAAGTGTCTTCAGCATGACTGGATACTTGATGAACATGATGAGACTATAATTTTCTTTTTGATCTGACTGGCAGAGTAGCAAGAAGATGCTAATATTGGTGATTGATGCTGAGGTTAATTGGTTTTGTCTTCACTATCTAGGAGTCTAATTCTTAGTGTGTCACGCTACCTTCAGAAAAACTAATCCACAGTTTTTAGTAAAAAATCTACTTAGTAAACTAAAATAACCTGTATAAACCACTGCCTACATAAATTATTTTGATTTTGATGTCTTTGCTTAATAGTCCTGTGTTAATTGACAATATTTATGTGGAATTGTGACATAAACTTTAAATAGTTGGGCTGAACCTTAATGAAGATTATATCCAATAGAGAAGCTTTATTTGTGCAGTTCTGTCTATCAGAGGCTCTGCAGTGAACAAGTTAGCTCACAAAAAGCTCATGAGAAGCAGCAGCAGAGCTAGTGACTGGGGCATATGTCAAAGCCACAAACGAAAGAAAAAAAAAAAGACTTTTTTGCATGGGACAATTCCAGTGACATTTACTTAATTAATCAGTATAGCTAGTTTTCCAGCTAACTATCTTTCTTACTTGGCTGTTTTATTAACAAATGGCTTCTCTGTGCCCACATACTACAGTTCCTGAGCAAACTTGGATCAAAATATAAGTGGCAGTAAAAAGTTAAGGTTGCTAAACTGAAATTGACATTTTTCCGTGTCAATAGCAAAAATTAATAATAATAATAATAATAATAACAGATCATACAGTTACTCTAAAATTAAACCTTAAATATGTTTTTAAAGTTATGTGAAAATGGTCAAAGAGGAGAAAATTAAACCTACATAAAAAGTGTGAAACTGAACTTGTGTTGCTGCTCTGCCTGCTGCTTTCCTGCACAGATGATGGAGGTCAACATAGAGTACAATAAAGCATGTTAGTGCTCTGCCATGAATCTGTACAGAATATATACACCACTGGGTTCCTACATGGCATCGGGCAGGTAGATGTGAAGGTTTACTCTCACATAAAGACAATACAATCAACATGGTTACGTCAAGTACAGGTTAGTTATACAAATGCAGTGTCAGCACTATGGAGGGAGGAGGACCACTTCAATAACCAGAATAATAAGGATAATAATAGACTTTTTAGTATTCTAATGCTGATACCCAAAATTAAATTAAAAAAAAAAACACTATTGAGATAACGCAAGTCATCGTCAGTACATTCAGTCATATCAGCGTCATATTACACTATGATAAATGTGCATGTCATAAAGCCGTGGTGGGACTGAGAGCACGGCGCTCTGGATTGTTTTATTTTATACATGCCTCCGGCTTCTGACGAAATCTTGCAAAACTAAAAGTTCCCAAAGTCTGGATTAGTTTTTCCCTCAGAGAAGTCCCAATCCCGCTTTCTGCCCCTCCATCAGCCTGTCCAACGTGACGGCGTGCTATAAAACTGGTGCTCGCCGTTAGTGCGAAACAAAAAAGGTTTTTAAATGTCTTGTTCTCTGCCTCTCAGCGAGGCGAAGCTTATTCAACACCATGGAATTGATGTTTGATAAATCTGCCATTCCTCATGTGAGACGTGGTCACATGGTCTTACTTCTTCCCTTCACTTTCTGCAGAGAGAAGAACACAGGCCAGTCACGTCTGATTTTTTACCCTGGTTCATCCCGTAGATGTTCAAACAAGGGCCGAAGGTCTGAATGCAAAGAGACATTTCTTTAAGCTGAAAATGGTTAAATTCTAGCTTTTATTTAATGTTTCATGTTCTGCTCCTCTCAGTTTTATTGAAAATCCATATGGATATCTTCTACACTAACCCTTTAAACTGTAGTGATGTGGTTATTATAGTTAATTTCCAATTTCCGGGGAAAAAAAAACGTTTTTCATACAATAAAAGACTTTAAAGTTTTATTGAAATTGGACCAAATACAACAATGACAATAACGCGATAATAAAATTGTTTTGTTTCAAGGGAGCTGTGAATTTTAGATGTCTTAACTATACAAAATTAGCAGGGATTCTCAGCTGCAGGGAGCGTCATCTTCTCTATTATCTGCCGTCAGATATCTGCAGTTTTTCACACTTAATGTAATTATTGCATTATAGGCTTTAACAGAGTGGCATTATCTCTCTCTGCTGTTTTTAAAGAAATAAACACTGGAAGAGGAGTTAAAAAAACAAGCAAGGAAACAAATAAAAACCAGATGCCTGTTTAGAAAAAAAGTGCCAGGTGCATATAATGTAAGCTGCTGCTGTTTTTAATAGGAACAAAAAAATATTTTAATATATAGAGAGCCAACAAACAGCCTAAACCCACACAGCTCTACTCAGAGTACAATAAATATAACAGAAAAAATAAACTCTGAGCTAAAATATACATATTCATGAGCATAATGATGAAACCCCCAGGGCAGAACTGAACAATCTTCTTAACATAGCAGCATTAAGTTCTGAATGTCACAGTCTGACAGATATAACTATTTCAAATATGCTCAAACACTGATAAAACGAAAATGACCTAAATCCTCGGAATTTTAATGCCCGTAACAGGACACCTACAATTTCGGTTTGGATCCTAGGTTAAGAATTGATTAAACGTACCGGTAGAGGAGTGCCCAGACACCTGCTGACTCGAGACCAGCGACCTGGAGCTCAAACCTTACAACAAAAGAAAAATATTTCAAAAGGCAGAATTCCTGTAATTCCCATTTTGGGTAGTTGACTTGAGCGGGTGATTGACGCGTGAGTTTGAGTTATGTTGCCGGTACTACCTTGGTAGATGTCATACTGTCCTGACATCAGGTTGTAGCTCATACCCAGGTGTGTGTGATGGTGTGTGTGGAGGTGCCGGGCAAATGAGACGTGGTTCCTGTCTCCTCTTTCTGCCTCTCTTTCTCCCTCAGGGGAACCCTTCTCCCCAGGCTGCAGAAGAAGAAACATACCTAGTTACACACTCACTCGGTACATTTCTGAAAGACTGTTCAGTCTGTTCACTAGGACTCGTATAAGAATGTACAAGAACTATTTTCATGCATTCTAAAAATAAAGTCAGGGTGGAATGACGGTTGTGATAGCTTGGCTGTGGTGGTGCAGTAAATAGTGTCTCACAGCAGGTGATTTTCCACGGTACTGATGGGACTGCTGCTGCAGCAACTCGATGGCGGAAGGTGAAGAGGAGTCACCGCTCTGCTTGCTGCTCACCACTGCTCCTCTGCCGGGCTGAGTCACCTCTGATTCGTCTCTGTCTGCTGTTTTTCCATACAGAGGATAGTGAAAACCTGGAGGGAGACAAACACAGATGGACATACACAGAACCACATACCCAAGCACATGCCATTAAAGTCATGTTACAGCTTTACAGTCATCTCACTGTCATTTAAAAAGCACAGCTTGTTTTACTCTCAATACTATACTGATATATTATAAAATATATTTTTTAAATGGGCTGCTTTCTCAAGTGCAAGTTCTTTTACTGACAGAGCACACATAAACGCATACATTTCATAATTTTTCACATTTTTCTTTTTATCACAAAACACTGTTACTGCCATGAATATAGAATAGAATAGAATAGAATAGAATAGAGCTTTTATTCGTCCCACAGTGGGGAAATTGCACTGTTCCAGCAGCAAAAAGGTTGCAGAAAAGTACGAAAGTGCAGGCAGATAAAGGCAGATAAATAGGAATATATATTATATATTTTATTTTTACTTACCTGGGTAATTATGTACAAGAGTTGGGGACACCCCTCTATAGGAGCCCCCACCACTCTCACACATGGCAAGGTAGGCTGGGTAGGGGGAGTGCTGATACTGGATGTAGGGCTGCTGGGGGGTCATGGGAGGAGAGACTGCTACTCGGGCATTTTGGGACTCCTCAGCCAGACCTCCCATCGGCTCCTGGCCTTGATCGTCCAGCCCTTCCAGCCTATCGGGGTCTTCTGTCGTGTCGATGCCTGGCAGGAGATCGTGGGATGCGTGGAGGCGCACTCTTTTCACATCATCAATTGATCCTCCTCCCTTTTGTCCTCCAATTCCTCCTCCTGAGTTGACTTTGGCGCCAGCAGACTCCATGGTAGCGCCCCATTCCTTTCCCCTGTCTGCCTCGCCCTCTTCGGCTTCCTCCCCACGTTGAATGTGTAGCTCTGTAGAGTATTTGCTGTGAACCAGGCAGTGAGCCCAGGCCGGGCCGTCTGAGGGCTAGATCGATGGGGAGAAGTGTTGGTGGCAGTTGCAGTGTTTCCACTATAATTTTTGTTAACAGTGGTGGGTAGAGTCACATTGGTGTCAGTTCAACGCCGGTCCACGTCTTTGTCCCAGTTTTTGTCTAAATGACCAGTCGGAAGGCTGAAACTATCTGTTTTACGAGTGTCAATGGTCCTAACTCTTTAGCGTGATTTTGTTCGGAAAACATAGGGGTAATTAAATCACTTAGCATTTTCATTTTTTTAGCGGGGTTGGAGAATCTTCTTGCTGCGGCGGCCCACCGCTGCTGAGTGACTATAGAGGAAACACTGTGCAATTGAGTGAACAGAACCATAGACAGACCATCTATCACAGGCTCTGGGTGTGATGCTGATGAAGGATGACGACGTTGCAAAAGCAGGCGGCCATTCACGGGTGGAATGTGAGCAGTGTGGTGTCCCTCTCAATGACACAAATCACGATGCGTCTCACACATGATCAACTGCAGAATTTAGGTCAAAATGAAGAGTGAAAGAAACAAAAACAACCTACCCTCCCAAACACATCGTTCATTCAGTTCATACAATCATTTTTACATGACCCAGCATGGCTAGTGTTAGCAGTTATCTGCACAAGATTAAATACTTGAAATCTGTACAAGCTCTCTGGAAAAAAGGCAGCCAATATCAAAACCATTAGCATTAGAAATGCTTAATTTGTCCCTTTATGTGCTTCCATATACAGCTAAAGTGAACAATACACATCCCCATTAGTTCTTACTCTTAACATTAAAACATATGCATCATTAAAATTAAATGACATATGTCAGAGTAGAGCGACAGCACCACAGAAGCCACATGGTCTTTGTTATTAGCACCTACTGGTTTTGCTGTACACAACGTGCGATTAATTTCCTTGTGACACTCAACAGTCAGTAAAGCACACCAACAACACCATCAGCGGCGGCGGCAGATCATAGACAGAGGGAGAAACTTACACTGGAAAAGGAAACATTTGAGTCCAGATCTGTCTGACTGTTTGGGTTGTGAAGTGAAGAAGAAGAGGAGGAGGACGGTGATTTGATGTCATCACAGTCTTTCATGGAGACCTGGTGTTGGTCCATACCACTGTGCACAGACTTAATGCCCAAACTCTGTCCCCGTTCTCCTCTCTCACTCATTTCCACATAAGAGAGAACGGGTTTGGGACAGCAACCCTTAGCAATGTCCGGACCTTTGCCTAGCATGGATCCAGTGGCCGAACCCCCAAGCATGTGTTTATCATCCTCACTGTCTCTTATCCCCTGTCCCCTCTGTTTGGCACCGTGCATCTGGTCACAGCATTTGGAGGACATCAACAGTTTTTGGTCCAAGTACAGTCCTCTGGAGTATTGGCCATAATACAGCGACTGAGCCAGTGCAGTCTGGGTCTGACTCATAGCCAGCTGAAGTTGAGATTGAGGGAGCGCATCGACCTTCTTGGAGTCCGAGAAGTCATGGGATGAGATTTTGTCATCCTCTTTGGCTTCATCTTTTCTCTCCTTTCCTTTCCCATCGAGGGCTGAATTTTTATGATAAGCGCTGCTGCTGTTTTGCCTGTCTGACTGCATATAGCCCTGCAGGTAGTAGGGCTCGTAGCCATGGTAGTACGGAGATTGACAGTCTTTTGATGATGGGGCAGATGGAGTGGATATATTTTTGCCAGAACTACCATGATGGCTGTTGGAGCTCACCTCTGAAGAGGTGGAGGAGTTGGACTTAGATCTAACGCCGTCTGAGCGACACTCCGAAGATCCCCCGTCTTCTCCGGCATCTGAGATGTCAGAATAAGCAGGACTGTTGTTTTTGCTGTTGCTATCTCCTGCTGTCAGACAACTTCCAGTGGAGTCAAGCCTGGACGATCCTCCTATGGAGGGACTGGGGGCATTGTCAGTGAACGTGTACACCTTGTCAGCCTCGGCTCGGATGCTGGCCATCCGGCTCTCTTGGCTTTCTGTGATCCCATTTATCACATCCTGCTTACTCAGGTGCTCCTTTAGCAGGCTTCCAGAAATTTCCTTAATACCTATTTTAGAACTACCACCACTGTCTTCCATTTTGATTCCATTGCTGTCACCATTTGGAGTCCTGGCTGGCATATCTTTGTTATGTTTGTCCTTTAGCTTCCGTTTCTCTTTCTTTCTTCTGTCTCTTTGCTGCAGGTAACCAGAGTGGCTTTGACAAGGCTTGGTTCCATTACGATGCTTAGCTTTGGTTTGATGGGTTTCAGAGGAAGATTTTTACTACTCAGGCCTATAACTGCCATGGGCGAGGGCTGCTGTGACGGAGGAGTATCCGTTGTCCCAGATGGATACGGAGTGTTGGGAATGGCAATGAGTTTGGGAGGTGCAGGGGCTGGGGCAATCGGCCGGTTGGTCCGCGACTTAGATAGCTTCTCAACCTTCCCGTTAGCTTTCTTGCCCTTGTCACATGCTCCTCCCTTTTTATCGATTAAGCCCTCTGCTTCCAGTTTGGGCATCTCCACTGAGGAGTTCCTGTCTGGTACCATGCAGTTCTCCCAGAAACCACAGTCATGTTAGAAATGATGGGCAGATTGCTGAGGTCATCAATGAGTCCGTCTTTGAGCAGTGAGGTTCTTCTAGTCTTGGAGTTTGCTGTGGGTGTGTGGTCAGTACTGAGCAGTAGCCTTCTGTTCTTTGGAGACCCCACTGTGGTCACCTTGTAGAGGGGGGTGGGTTTTTTAGAAGAGCTGTTGCCATTTGAGCTGTTTGTCTCTGAGAGGTCATATGTCATGTTGCCAATGGACTCCTCACAGTCTGATAGTCGTCCCTCACTATCCCCATCCTTCATGGGTTCCAGTTCGGGCTTCCTCTGCTCCTCAGCCTCCAGATGTGCATGGGTCTGGTGGTACCGCAAACCATTGATGTGCTTGTAGCGCTTAGTGCAGTTGGGGTGGGGACAGTCAATGAGGATTGGCGGAGGTGGTGATGAGGCACAGCCTCCTCCAGGGTCCATGAACGAAGGGTCGGATTTACCCTGCGGCGTGGAGGGGGCACTC
>CAAE01009915.1:13230-25274 GCA_000180735.1 Tetraodon nigroviridis | reverse complement strand
AATGTCCCAGCTCTCAAACACAGTGGCGGCTATTAATGATTATTCAATTGGTCGTGATGGCTGTAAAAATCAATAGAACTTTCTTGGAGATGTTAAAAATGCTATGACTGTGACATTATCTCTAGTTAGAGCTACAGGGAATTTAAATCACTATCTAAACCAGAGGTGGGCAAACTAAGGCCCGGGGGCCACATGTGGCCCGACAAGCTGTTTAATCCAGCCCGCAGAGCCTATAACAGTTTTTTCCAAGTCCAAATTAGGAAGGTTGTCAGCTTGATTGGTTAGAAAGAAGTTCAACCCCCTCTTCACCTAGCATGCTAGCATGTCTTCATGCTAGCATGCTAGGTGGGGCCAAACGCCATCTGGAGTTTAATCCTCCATCTCTAGTTGGAGCAATTCACAGGCTCTTCAAACTATTCTCTCAGTTAACAGTCAGTTACCCTCCCACCCTCATTTGGGGGCCTGCCCCTTCATCAGGACCTAAAAGCTAATGTGGCCCTTCAGGCCAAATAATTGCCCACCCCTGATCTAAACTCAAGTATGACTTAATTTTTAATCTGACAACTGTATTTTGAAGTCAGTTCTTTGACAGCATGTGAGAACACCAGGACTGGAATAATGTGTTGTACTTTTCTAGAACATGGACGGCAGTATTCTACAGCAGTGTAATGAGTTTTGGTTCTTGTTATTGATGATAAAGATGATGACGATTACACGAAGTGAGTAATTATTTATGTGAAGGACTGTAAAAAATAGAAAACATCATTGTTTGATATCAGTTAATAATAACTGTCAAAAGTTTCTAAAAAGATTAGCAAATACTTTTATTATTGACAACATTTTTTTTAATTACATTATAAGATTAATTTTCTTTTTCCTCTGTAACACATTACATCAATTTTTAACTGTATGGTTTCCTTTTAAAGATTTTTTTTTTTTAATTGACCTGCAGATAATCAAGTATATCGTCTGCAGAACTTGGTTTGGTCACATGACAGCGGATCTCCAGAGATCCCTCAGGGCAAAAGCAACAACAAAGCTGGTGACATTTTACTCACCTGAGTGCAGATGACATCAGCTTTGTTGTTACCTGGAGCTTTGATTTAAATGCTCCAGCATTCTGCTGCCATCAGAGGAGCGGGGGAGAGAGGGGGGGAGGGGGAGAAGGAGAAAGAGTGAGAGAGATAGTGATGAAGTATGAAGAGGAGAGTTGCCAAGGCAACTGGTTACTCAGCGACAAATTCACCATAGAATAACACTCATGTTACATCAGCATTGTTGCTGAATTTTTCACCTCCCCCATCATCAAACTGTTTAACTGGGTACAAATCAAATATGAAATTGAAGTTTCTCCTCAGACACATCCACTTTGTGGTAAATAACAACATTGACTCACCATGTGGACATTTATTCAGTCAGCAGCTGTTTCAGAGAACGTGCCATCTTTGCTTTAAATGAACCTGCTCCACTGACAAAGGCTGAATAGTGATTAGGTTACCATGGGAACCCTCTGAGCAAAACTGAAATTAAGAGACTGGAAGGCAGCGAGTCTTTACTGAGTGACTGGAGACCATTACTCTGAATATAAAAGGGGAGCTTCAGCTGTTTCCACAACAGAGCGAGCAACAGGAAAATGAATAAGTGCAGTCATTTCAGGATTTGAGATTTGAGAGATCCTGTACCTTTCCTACATTGCAAATCATTTTTCCGGGCTTCCTCCTGAATGGTTAGAAAATAAGTAAAAGACAGATAGATACGGAGCAAATATTCCTCTGATAGCACACAAGCAGAAAGATTTTTCAAAGTTTTTATTAAACTCTGGTCAATGTTCTATGTTTTTCAGTGCTCAAGGGTAAATTCAAAACCAGAATGAATGGAAATATGAGCTGTGTCTTGTGCTTCACTCAAGGATTAACTGAACAACTGCTGAACACAGTCTCTATCATCTGAATAACTTTTTCAACTTTAATTTGACAGAATTTGTACAAAAATTTCAAAGAAACTTGATGTCAAAAACTATAGATTTACTTCTATTACTGCCTGCAGTGATTCTAGGCAGTCAAGTTAGTAACATGAAGAAAATATCCTGTTGTGGGGAGGGGGCGAAGCAGGGGCCAGAGCAGGAACATCTATTCTGTTGACAATGTACAGATGCCTCAGATTCCAAATATTTTCTCTCCGCATTGACGTCAGAACCGCTCTGACTTCAAGACCTCTTTTTCCCCCTCCCTCAGCGAATTCACTCTCCTCACTAACTCGAGTTTGACCTGCAGGGGGTAAAGGGGTGACCCCTTCACTTTCTCTGGACACAATAGGCTTTGATACCCAATGGTGGGAAAGGGGGCAGAGTGGGGGAAGGGACATATGCTGCACATTCAGGGGTTTGGTCAGTGCTTGCAGCTCTTAAATAGACGCTGCCATTGATGGTTAAATCAATTGGGAATGGTGACATTGTAACAAGGCTGAAAACTGTAACAATTGCAACTTACAACAGTGCCCCACCCTTCCCCCAAAAAATACAGAGCTCCCCTTTCATGCCTTTTTTAGATGAAGTGTGGGGACATCAGACAGAAAAAGGTGCGGTCGGAACACGAAAGGAAAGTGAAAAACCAGAGACAACAAAATTCTGCTTCACATTAAAAAAAAAAAAAAACATTTCTCAGTGACGCTTCACTCAGCTGCTCTCCCTCCTCTTTCTCCTTTTGCTTTTCCTTACCACCTTCATTCATGGAGCAAACACTTTCAGAAGATTCGGTTGGTGGAAGCAGGGGTCAGTAAGGTTTAAGGGATTTTTAGTGCTGTAGTGGGTGGTCCAATATTCATACTGTGGGTTGTGACAATGCTGGACTTTTTATAAAAATCATTTGGCGTGATCGAGAATGAGGCTCAATGCTGCCCCCTACAGATTAAATGGAGAAAACAATTGTGAGCGCAACATTGCCATTTTAGAGGTTTTTTGTATAAATGTTGCAATTAAATGCAGGAATATAAATCTACAAGCACGCAAGTCACTCCATATGCCTTATTTCTTTCCATATTTTTTTTCCACAAGTTTGAGAGAGAACGGTCATTTCATTAAAATCTAGATACCAGTGTGTGCGTGCGTCGCGCGTGCGCGTGCGCTCCCCTCGAGGGGTTGGCCGACAGATCCACTCAAAGACAGTGGAGGTACATGGTTGCCATAGTGACCGTGTGGGCTGAAGGCACTGTGAGCATGTTGAGTGTGCAAAACATGAGTCCCTTGAGATCTTTGAGTGGATTTAAGATGGCTGTCAGAGTCAGATTTGACTGTGCTTTCGTGAGTGAGCACACTCACACACACAAACATGCATTGATGAACGTGTCGTTTCTTTCATCTCCACTTCTTGGTGGAGTTTGATTTCACCAGCAGAGAAAATAGAGTTGTTTAACAGCACTGCTGTTAAACCGTGGGCCAGATCCCCGATTTCGTGGCTGCAGTGACTACGTGACAAAGCACAAGGAAGTCTATGTGATCTCCTCTCCAGATGTTGACTTTTTTCTCTCAGCAGGCAGGAAATGAAAAGCAAATATTTCAAATTGTGCTGATTTACAAAATCATAATAACAAAGACAAAGATTTGCACGCAGAAAGAGTCACAGCATTGTGTTTCCGCAGTGACACAATGGGCAATTTTTTGCAGCTGAACTTTGATAAAAAACAATATAAATGTACATTATTATTGTTGTTGTTGTTGTTGTTGTTATACAAAATGACATTGTCGATATCTTTTTTGGAATTTTTACATTTATTTTACTTGGATGAGACAAATACAATACGTGTATTGCTCACAATAATATGTGACAATATCATTTCAAAAACATTCTGTAGATTAATTAGGCAGATAGATATCTGCACTGTATGTGAAATAGACCTCTCTTTAATCTGTCACTCATTAAAAATAATCTCTTTGATAAGTTTAGTGTCCTAAGTGCTCAGTATACAAAAAATCAGAAAAGATGTAAGAGACAGATAAATTCAGAATCATATACATTCAAGTATTAAATCTAAGAAGTGATTTCAAACTGAATTTCTACTTTTGTTTATTGCTGTTTTTTCACACCAATTCTTTGACGATGCCAAACCATTATTTATTATATTGTATTACAACCAGACCTGCTGGAAACAAAAAAAGTACCGTAAATAAATAATAATATGCCTGTTGCATAGGCATATTGTAAACTGGTGCTGAAATGCTTTTTCAAAACTGATTAAAAATGTGATTTCCTGATTATATTCGACATCTCCGCTGGCCATAATCACATCTCCTGGCAATCCATGTTGTGGAGAAAGAGTCACATTACAGCCAAGCAGGAACTACCCATCAAACAGCCAGCTCTCCAAATGGCCCAGCCAGCCTCCATGCTGTTACACTTACAAATTCATTAAGCCTCTTTTCAAGGGCACCACCTCCAAACCACATGTTCTCTGGGGCTACTTTCCTCTAATAATGTGTTTGTGTGTGTCTTCATCAGAGCAGCCCTGTGAACATATGTGGATGTTTCTGCCAACAAATTATTAAAGCTTTTTAAAACTTCTTTGGAGCCTACCAACAAGCCTTTATTTGAAAATCTAGTTTTGCCTAAATTCCGTCTTAAAAAAAGATAGATGTGGGTGCACTCTGCTTTGAACTGAGGAAAGTGAGAGTGGAGCAGAGCTGCACAATGTTGCACCCAATCTTGAAAACACATGGAAAAAGAAATTTTCACTGGGGCTATTGATTGATGTGTCAATGAAAGAGTTCCTCCACAGCGTTTTTACTCGTGCCAAACTTTCAACTGACTGCTGCACATAATTTTTATACTGGCAGCTAAAGCTTCCAGTTTTAATGATTTTCACTAAGGAAAAAAAAAAACGTTTCAGCTACTTGTTTCAATCAATGCATAACAGACAAATCTGTAGTCCAAAACAAACAAGCACTTAAAGTCTGGAACTTTAGCTGTTCATGAAGAACGAATGATTGCCTCTAACTGACTGCTGCAAGTGTCTGTTTTTATAGCTCATATTGATCTTGAAAAAAGTTTTTTATGTGCCTGGCCTGTCTGGGACATCAACACCTCTGTGTATGGCTAAAGCAGCTGTGAACTTCTACTTTTTTCCTAAGATGCGGGGATATCAAAGCTCTTTGACACCAAACATAAAAGTTTAAGAACATAAGGTTGTTTTGCATGCAAGCATCATATGCTGCAATATTGAACAATAATCTAAAATTCTCCCTAATGCCCTCTGATTTTCCTGTCAAAAATTCTTGGACTAAATTGCTTTTATTGTCTCTATCAAGATAATTTCATACAGCAAAAGTATAAAACTTAGTTTAACTCTGGAAAACTTTTCAATTTCAATCAATCTCCTTCCCTGATAGCAGCACTTGACGGACCGTAGACACATCTGGTCAATCTCCATGACGTTGGAAAAAAATGTTCCTTCATGACACGTTGAGTTCCTCTGTCCACCCTTTCACTTCCTGTCAGACATTCTTCAACAGACAAAACTAATCATTCTTTTCACATGCATATCCTTATTTGCCAGATCAGGCCCTTTATTTGTGTGAAATGGACTGGAATATATTAACCATTGCAGTTTTACCCACTATTTTATTAGATGTATTTGCATGTATGATGCATATGCCTGTTGTTCTCCTTCTAAGGAATTTTCAATTTTATATCTGGTTTTTCAGTTTGTCTTCTGTTTGGGTTGCACTGGAAATTCACTCTTCTAGTGTCCAGATTTTCGAAATTTAAAGTGCTCCCACAATACTTAGTAGGATAAGATAAGATAAGATAAGATTAAGTAAGATACTGCATGTCTGTGTGCAGAGCGCATCTGATTTTAGATCATTGAGTAGCTAGCTATTTAGCATGCTTCAGTGCACGAGAGGCCAGATGAACTTAAGTGATCTAAACAGGGTAATGTGTTGAGTTTTGTTGCAGGGCATTTATTCTATTATGGGGCATTGGATTACACACAGACATTACCCCAATATCTCTCCCCTAAAGATGGCACCAAGGGAGTGGCAACCAATTACAGCAGCTCTGACTGAGACTGTGGTGGCATCTGTTGTCTCCTCTCAGTGGTCTGCTAGGGAGCTAGGTGTATTGAGCGGGACAAGATGGGGCTCAATAGTCTAATTAAAAGAGCCAGCTCAGACTATGGCTGCCCCCTGGACTTCATCAAGGTGATGGGGAAAGGAGGGTTCTGGCCAAACTGTCCTCCATAGGACCTTAGGCACCTTTTGCAGTAGCAGTCTCAGGCAACTAATGTGTCAGAAGAAGCACTTCCCCAGGTCCTTCATTCAAAAGACTGTCAGAATGTTCAGTGATGCACTAAAATTCTGTCATGGCAACAAACATTTTCACATCCCAGTAGAATTTATGTTTATTGATGTCCTAGCTTTGCGCTTAATGGACTTTTTAAAATTTCTCCTATTTGCTTATTTATATCTGCTGTATAACCATGTTTTACCTTGTTGCCTTTGTCTAATGTCTCGTTTACATAGTGTATGTTATCTCCCAATGTCTTTATTTATTTTGTTATTTTACATTTTATAAACAAAAAAAAAGAATCTCAGCCACAAGCAGAAGACAAAAGACAACAAATATGGTAGCACCACTTCTGCTTTTTCACCTTACATACAATAAAATCTGACAAATATATGTGAAAAGGGTTCTGGAAATTACCTCATTTCTGAAAAGCATACAAACATGTCTGGTTCCGATAATTATCTGTAGACTCCAGGTTTATGTGGGTGCATATGAGGTCAGGGTCACAAAGTTTGAGTAAACTCAATATTTAGAGGATAAACTTGGAGTTTGGGGGAAAAAAGGATTTTAAGTGGGTCAGTGTCACTTTAAGCAAAATTGAGTATTACTGGACAGCAGTATAGAAGGTATATATTTTATAAGTCCCATTCTAAATACATTCATAGATAAATAAATATAAGACAAAATCTGAGAGACTAACATAAGTGCTGTTAAGTACACTGCAGACCCAAATAAACTGCTGCCCTAATATAAAAGGAAAGGAAGTAACAGTGAAAGGGAGCACAGACCATTGCGCTCTCCTCCTCTTTAGCTTTACGTGTGGTTGTGCTGGGCCTCCCTGCATCCTGACCTCTGCAGTTAGGGTTCTCCAGATCCTCTAGGCAGCAAAGAAAGCGCTCACCCAGTGTGAAATATCTGCAAAGTATTAGCACAGACCAACCACAATGGCAAAGGCTTGCACACGGTTCTGCACAGCGGTGCGAGATGACACATCCGGTACAGGCCAAAAGAACACAGCATCTCTTTGTAAAGCATCATTGTGCGGCTAGGGGGAGGTGGCAGTCTCGGGGGAAGAGGCAATGCCTTTTGTTTTTATCTGTTATTGTCTAAATTCTTGCTCTTTTTACAGGGAGGCTGTGGTTGTGATTGTTTATAGCTGAGAAGCTGGCTCCCAGTTATTTTTTATTTTATATTTTTATTATTATTATTATTATTTTTAATATCTTTTTTGAGCCCAAGTCTTGACCGCCTGAGGTTGAGCTTGGCTCATATGAATGGTTAAATCTGATGAAATGGTCTGTCTCTATGTCTTTTGGGAGATGCTAGGTGTTTTCAGACAATGTCTGTGCCAATTAAGACTTTGAAGACTGTTTGTTGACTGTCACAGCAAACTCTCACTTCATTTTTGGGTGAGGTTTTTTTGTTCGGTACACAGAAACAGATGAACAAGCCTGTCATACCTGTGTAACAAATGTAACTGAATTACAGTTGTTTATTGGAACATGTCAACATTCTAATTCATTTTCTCCTTATGAGTTTCAAGATTTTCTTTTGACTCAAAAATCAACCAGTCCTAGAATCATGATTTCCCCTAATAAGGATCTTCTAATGCTCTAAAGCTGTTTTTTCTATGAGCAGAAAGAAACAGCATGTGACTGTTTCAAAGTGCCCTGATCAGTGTGACTGATTTCTCTTTAGTTTAATCATTGAGGTTTTGTTGTTTTTGTTTTTTGTTTGTTTGTTTGTTTGTTTTTTAATCTTACAATGCTAAAAGCTCTTGTCATGGAGTTGCCCACCACTAGGCTGGCAGTAAACTCATTCATTCATTCATTCATTCATCTTCCTACCCGCTTCATACCCTGTGGTGTCACGGGGGTCTGCTGGTGCCTATCTCCAGCTACCTTAGGGCGAAAGGCAGGGAAAACACCCTGGACACGTCGCCAGCCTGTCGCAGGGCACACACACCATTCACTTTCACATTCACACACTAGGGACAATTTAGAGTCTCCAAAACTGCATGTTTTGGAACTGCACTAACAACTGCGCCACTGCGTGGCCCTGCCTGTAAACTCATGATGGTTTGAGATTTTTTGCTCACTTTAAAAAAAAAATTCAGTTATATACATTATATTTTATATGCACTAATAACTGGCATTAATATCAGTGTTAATAAGCCAACCCTGTACAGCTATGGATGGATGGATGGATGGAGCTCATAAAAAAATGACAAAGAAAAGAGATGTCAAAATCAAATCATCTAACCTCGTGATTAAAATTGCTGAAAGTTAGTCAGTTTGTCAGTTCAGCAGCCAGTCCCGAAGGCATAATAAATCAATAATATTTTCATGTTGGACTAAGAGATCATTTGCCACGTCAGCAGTTTTGTGTCATGTATTCAAAGGCTCCCGAGGAGCCCAGTGAGGATAGATTTAACCCTCTTTAATGCTTTTAGCACACATGCAGCCAGGATGTGGATCTCATAAAGGACAGCAGCTGTAGGTCTCAGGTCTCTGTCTGCCAAAAAGGCTACTTCTCACTTTCCAGCATTAAAAAACAGAGATGTGAAACTTGTCTGTTTCTTGTTAGCACTGTGGTCACAGTGTAACAGTATGATACAACAGCCTGGTAAGTATCTGGTAAATTTGGTTCAGCCATAGGAGGTCTACAGAACTGCAGATTGAGTTTTTCAGTTATTGTTCATTTTCTGCGGGATACACAGAAGATGACTCAGAAACATTAACATGATGTTAAACAACAGATTCAGTCTTATCTCCAAACTTTTCTTGTTCTTGGAAACCTTGACTTCACCATTTTCAACAGACACTTCATTTATTGATATTACGAGTAAGAGAAACCTGCTGTACTTTACTGCATTCATCAGTCGGACAAGCCCATGTGATAAATAGACATGAACCAAGGGAATTCTGTGAAATATTAATGACTAGATTGTAACCGACCATTTGAAGACATTTCCCAGGATCGGCTTGAGGAGGTGCAGATTTACTAATGGACAGTATATATGTATCATATATGTGGGTTTTCCCCTTTGGTTTCCACCACTTCCACTGTGATGTATTGTAAAACATATAATTTCCCTCCCATTCCCTCCCCCGGCTGTGAAAATATTTTCCCTGTCAAACATCTGTTGGAGGAATGTGAGGACAGAGCTGGCCCACTTCCTGTCAGTAAAGCTGCTGAATGGTATGCAGGCCCCAGCCACCCTCGACTCTGCCTAATTCTTCCCACAGTAGTTTCACAAACACACCAAATTCAACTCTCAGAGACTTTCTACCAGTGTTCTGTTTAAAAGAAGACAAGAGCCCCCTCAAACATGTGTGAAACCAATTTTACATTCTGATTACAGGTTAAAAAAAAAAAGATAAGAAAAGATAAGACAAAATATGTGAAAAAAAATGACAGGAACTAGGAGAAAAATACAACATTTGTAAAAACATGGTCTCATCTGGTTGAATGTTCAGTAAAAAGATGTTATCACATGGGTAAAAAGTTGCAGATTTAAATTAAATGAGTAAATGAATGGAAAGAAAAAAATAATTGCTTGGACATCAGTGCAATTATGTAACTTCAGTAGACATTAGTCTTAATGGAATGTGAAAAAGGTTTGTTGCCTGTCCGAATATAGGGCAACACTGAACAATCTAAAGCATTTGGGATGAAGGATCTGCTCATTAATGCTTGTAAAAGAACCTGGGCAGTGGCCTGTGCACAACAAAGAATCCCATCCTCCTCAGCAGGTAAAGGTGAGTCTTGACACTTCTTGTAGTGTGAGTCAGTGTTGTCCAATGTTTCACTCAAGTTCAATTTTTTGCGTTCCACTTATCACAATTTATCTGCATAGAACAACTGTTGAAAATTTTATTTTAATATTTAATTGAAACGTATTTTTCCCCTAATTACACTATTTTATCTAGCACAAGAGAGAATTGGTTGTATACCTTTGAGTTTCTTTTTTTTATCTTTGATTTTTTGCTCACTTTAAAAAAAAAATTCAGTTATATACATTATATTTTATATGCACTAATAACTGGCATTAATATCAGTGTTAATAAGCCAACCCTGTACAGCTATGGATGGATGGATGGATGGATGGAGCTCATAAAAAAATGACAAAGAAAAGAGATGTCAAAATCAAATCATCTAACCTCGTGATTAAAATTGCTGAAAGTTATTCAGTTTGTCAGTTCAGCAGCCAGTCCCGAAGGCATAATAAATTACCGTAAAAACCGGACTATAGAGCGCACCTGATTATAAGCCGCACCCACTACATTTTTGGAGGAAAACCGATTTTGTACATACACAAGCCGCACCTGTATATAAGCCGCATGTGCCCACATTAAAACATGTAAACATATTTACAAAGAAAGACGGCACACAGAGAGAGTTTTCAAAGTTTTAAGAATATACCTTAGCTTTTCTTTCCAAACAGTGCCTGTGACGCGGCAGTAACACAGCAGGAATACAGTAGCACAGCACTAACAGGGCTGGTTAAAAAAAACGGTAAAAGTCACTGAAAGCCAGCTCGACTGCTTTTAACTTGAAAGCTGCGTCATATGCATTTCTTCTTGCATTTTCCATGATGAGGGTCTGTTCATGCTAATTTTATTCATGGACAAAGCGCGAGGTTACGTTAAACTTGCATCTTCCTCGACACATATATTCCACCGGTCTCACTCTTACCTTTTCTGCTCGAGCGCCCCTGGCGGCCGTTAGAAAAAATGCATACATTAGCCGCATCATTGCATAAGCCGCAGGGTTGAAAGTTTGGGAAAAAAGTAGCGGCTGTATAGTCCGGAATTATACGGTAATAATATTTTCATGTTGGACTAAGAGATCATTTGCCACGTCAGCAGTTTTGTGTCATGTATTCAAAGGCTCCCGAGGAGCCCAGTGAGGATAGATTTAACCCTCTTTAATGCTTTTAGCACACATGCAGCCAGGATGTGGATCTCATAAAGGACAGCAGCTGTAGGTCTCAGGTCTCTGTCTGCCAAAAAGGCTACTTCTCACTTTCCAGCATTAAAAAACAGAGATGTGAAACTTGTCTGTTTCTTGTTAGCACTGTGGTCACAGTGTAACAGTATGATACAACAGCCTGGTAAGTATCTGGCAAATTTGGTTCAGCCATAGGAGGTCTACAGAACTGCAGATTGAGTTTTTCAGTTATTGTTCATTTTCTGCAGGATACACAGAAGATGACTCAGAAACATTAACATGATGTTAAACAACAGATTCAGTCTTATCTCCAAACTTTTCTTGTTCTTGGAAACCTTGACTTCACCATTTTCAACAGACACTTCATTTATTGATATTACGAGTAAGAGAAACCTGCTGTACTTTACTGCATTCATCAGTCGGACAAGCCCATGTGATAAATAGACATGAACCAAGGGAATTCTGTGAAATATTAATGACTAGATTGTAACCGACCATTTGAAGACATTTCCCAGGATCGGCTTGAGGAGGTGCAGATTTACTAATGGACAGTATATATGTATCATATATGTGGGTTTTCCCCTTTGGTTTCCACCACTTCCACTGTGATGTATTGTAAAACATATAATTTCCCTCCCATTCCCTCCCCCGGCTGTGAAAATATTTTCCCTGTCAAACATCTGTTGGAGGAATGTGAGGACAGAGCTGGCCCACTTCCTGTCAGTAAAGCTGCTGAATGGTATGCAGGCCCCAGCCACCCTCGACTCTGCCTAATTCTTCCCACAGTAGTTTCACAAACACACCAAATTCAAC
>CAAE01009911.1:4497-22233 GCA_000180735.1 Tetraodon nigroviridis | reverse complement strand
CATTACCTGTACCTGCAAGTGAATTATTAATATAAATGAATACTTGCGCATTTACCACATTTGGGGTGAATTAATGCTTGCAGATGCAGCATGGAAATAACATTTTTTTTTTAATAAAATGTGTGCTCTTGTATCTTTTTAACCCAACAGTATATTATGTAGAGAGGCACAGGAAGGACAAAAGTGATTTATCATGAAAGGTCTGGATCTTTAAATTAATCAAGGAAAGATTGTGGTGTTGTGTAAATGACTGAGCAATTATTTTTTACTTTAGCAAACAGCCTCCATTTTCATCTGCCCGATATAAAGTCAAGCACCTTTCTGCAAATGACTTTCCTTATTAAAACCCAGTTTCCACTTTAGCAGATTAGGCAGCTGGCCAGACAATCCGGACCTCCTCAATTTCTTTTCAAAAACAGGAATTCATTTCATCAATTACAGGCTATCCTTACCTACAAGAATCTCCTCAGCACCTGAACTGGTTGGGAAGTTATTTAAATGCTAACTTTGGCAGCTTCTATTCTGTCTTGAAAGAACTGGCTTGGTGAAGCAACATCCAGAGTTGATTGCCGTGTTGTTCTGACTCCAGCAAAGCCGGTCTCCTCATTACCGCATCCTTGCAGCTGCCACATCACAACAAATTCACTGCTGCTTTTATCAATAGCGTGCGCTTGTGCAGTCAGACAGAACAGTTGTGAGTTACTGTACGCAAACTGACACTCTCAATGCATGCACGGAAGGCTCTGAGCTCGTGCTCCTGATCCAGTGGGAACACACACTCCGCTCAGACAAATGAACTTAATTTAAACTCTGTTGTTCTTGGGAATGTCCTTCAAATTAACACAAAGTGACAAAGTGCACAGACTTCTAATTTATGACAAAACAGAACTGGGATCCCAGTCACAGCCTTGGATAATTGTTTGTTTGCAAAAATGCATGTTTTCTTGCTTTAGTGCCTGCCTTTCAATGGGTGCACAACCATCCCTGTCAAAATGCATTAAACACTGGCTGCAATTTATCTGGCTGTGTCACAATATAATCTCCATTATTTACCCATTTACCAGCTGTCCAAATAAAGACAAAATGATATGTCACCAATAATGCAGTTTCCTTCTCTGACTGGACCATTTTTGTTGACAAGTCTGTCACTGACTATTGCAAATCAACCGCAGAGTCCTCTTTTGCTCTGTCTCGATCACAGCAATCAAGAACAAAAGCATGACAAAAGCAAGTGCAGTTGCGCTGCGGTGACATGTCTCTGTGGGCATGTGATGGACTACGAAACCACTGTATGTTGCCTTTGGGGAAGAAAAAGACGCTTCAAATGTCAGAATTTCCAGAGGAAAGTCTCTTTCCTTTCATCCTGTGATGCAAAATATTCATTCTGAGATGCATTTTTTTAGTTTTTAGTGTGCATTCTGTGCTTTTTCTGTGCTTCCTCTGACTGGACCCTATAGTGTTGAGCTGTACTTAAAGGAAAGAAGAAAGACCCAAAAAAATATTCTTAAAAAAGACATACTTTGCCTGAGAAGGCTCTGCTAAAGGATAGTGCAATTACATTACCAGCCCTGTGGGGAAGCAAAAAGAAGACTGATAGGAAAAGAAGAAGTCAGAAGGTGGGTGTGAAGAGAGTGACTGGTCATGCTTTACCCTCTGCAAATTTCAAAGACACAGAGGAATGCAAGGGGATTGCCCAGTCTGTCCCTGGAATAGTCCTCCAGGCTCCTGCTCCCCAGATTAGAACTGTTTCTCATGTCTAATAGACACTTGTTTTTGGGCATATTTGTAGGGATCTTAATTATAATACATTAATGGTACTGGTCCTTACTCACACACACACACACACACACAGAGGGAGAGAGAGGTGGGGAGGGAGCTAGAGAGAGCTTTGCTTCATTGCTAACTTCACCCTGTGGCCCAGAAAACGAGGGGGGTGGGGGATGCAGGGGGATGGATGCCCAGAGAGGAGTTGCCCCGCAGTGGCAGACAGAATAAACAAGAAAGACAAAGCGATGGAAATGATAGAGGAAAAGAACGAACAACTGACTGAAAGAAAATGGGCTGATTTTTCTTTTCTTTCTTTCTTTTTTAAAAGCGCAGTTACTGAACCAGATGATTCAGAAGGAACTCATTATTGTTGTCGGTGGTAATAAGAGAAGGACTTATTATTCTCTTGTGCATAGCAAGAACTCATAACAGGAGATTGCTGGCATTTATGGAGTTGGGGTAATGCCCCGATGCTTTTTGTCCTTACCTTTGGAACACACAAATGCTTTTTGTCCTTAGATTTGAAACACTCACTCACAAATATCTTTGTGAGGGGTTTTGATGTTTTTGTTGTTTGTTTTAATGTTAATTTCAGATTCTACATTTATATGTCCAATTTAACACAAACTAGATCAAAGCAAATATGAACTTCCTCAGTAGTGGTACCCTGTCAGTAGTACCCTATCAGCAGTTTATTTATTACCTATTTACCTTGATTTACGCAGGAAGTCTTACAAGGATAAGAGATTTATTTTGCTCTTTCATTTTAAATCATTAGGTAATGTATGAAGGGCACTGCAATGCACACAAATCTGCACAACTTTAAGTTAAATGGCACCAAGAATGGAAAAAAATACAGCTTTAGTCAAACAAACTGATCTCTTTAAAGATGTGAGACAAGCTTCTTTTGAGCTGTGTAGACACAGAAGACAAAGATCTGCTGAAGAAAATTGTCACTGATTAAAAACTCTAAACATGAAGTAACAATTTTGAGTAAAATCTAGCTAACCTCTGGTAATATTACAGTTTTAAAAGCAAATGAACTTTGGCGCATCACTTTTTTTGTGATTTAACAAAAAAAAAAAAAAATCTGTGATCTGTGTAATATTCTCAAACCAAGATTATGTTTTTAAAAACTGCATGTACAAAAGCAACCTCATTTTAGTCTGCCCTTTTATATTGTTCACTGCAAAGTGAACAGAAGTGAGCAGAATTGAAAAAAGGCCCTTTAATACTGAAGAGCTCCTTTATAACAATAATAATGCTAAAAAAAGAAAAGAGCTCCTTGACACACTTTCTTGCAGTCTCAAAAAGTTGCAATTATGCTGAATCTCTTTGTAGGCTTTTTTATAATTTTATAATTTACATTATCAGTCATTCAGCAGTTTGTCTTCACTGTCACAGGTCTTGTTATTTGCAGTTAAAAGGGCAGAATGAAATTTTTTGCAAACTCCAGCCATAAACACAAACCTGTTTCTGGTGACAACAGTGAGACTTCATCTTTTTTTGAGATTGAATTTATGACATCCAGACATATTACTTTTGGTGTATTGATAAGTGAATGCTAATCTGCCTTTGCTGAAAAGCAAAGAAACCAGATTTAAACCATAGCAATAATGGAACAATAAAAAGCAAAAATTTGTGACAAAATACAAATGACATTTTATTTCTTGAAATGTCATTTATTTTATTCATAACAACACACTGTGACAACTATCAAATAATATTAATGATGTGTAATTTATTTTTAGTATGTCCAAGCATACAGAAAGTACTGGAAGGATTTATTGTTATGGTTTCTAAGCAAATCTATTTCCTGTGTCCAATTCATCTTTTTATCTGTCAGTATAATTGAGATTATTGTCAGAAATGTTCATGTTATATAGGTAGAAATGTAACATTTCATTCTGTTTTACTAAATAAGTGGTTCGTAGTATTGATGATCGGTGTCATGATAGTGGTGTTGCTTCAGAAACCAACAAGAATATACTGTATTTGTGTTTTGTGTTTGAATTTCAATCTTTTGGAGAAAAATGGGTTAAGCCATTTCTTTTAGCTAAGTCTTTCTGCCTGGTTTGGTTTCATAACAGTTAGCTGTTGCTGAACCTTTGCAGTTGGACCAATGCTGAAGTTAGTAAATGTTGTTTAGGATAGAGAAAGGCAATCCTGCTGGAACTACATCTTCAAAAAAAATCTGTGTCCTGACCTTCCTTTTGTCGTTCTGGATTTTGAAATAAATTGAGGAATACGTCGTCTACTTTCACTTAGTAAATACATTTGAGGGACTGGGGATATTCAAGGGAGAACACTATCTATGAATGATTAGCTCCAAAGTTTCCACCTCACTGCTTCACCAATCTAAGACAACTCTAAGATGGCTGACTTCTAAGAAATGGCTTTGGACTGTATCTGCGTCTCCAGATGATAGCCCGCTAAACCCAACGCCGCATCCAATCTCGAAGATAATAGGAAATCATAGCAAACGCTGTTCCAGAACAAGCCCCTGACTAAGTATTTGCTATGTGGCGGGGGGAGGAGATGAATGAGGAGAGTTTATCTCACTTTCTCTGCGTCCCACTCACTGCCACAGTGAAGTGGCTGGAACTGTTGCCATGAATACTTGGGGAGTTCACTCAAGTTAGAAAGAAGACAGGGGGTCCTTTTATCTGTGCCACAATGGCTATGGAAAAGCCAGCTGCCAGTGTAGAAATGCACCAGGAGTTTTACAGAAATCCACATAATTACCCGATTTTTTAAAAAAAAAAATTTTGTTAAGAATGGAATTGGGTTTTAATCATACACTATTTTACAGTCACGCTAAGCAGGAGGTTTTTACCAGTGGGGGCAGCAGTGTTTTTAGAGATCAGGGGAGTATTAAACCATTTAAATTCTGTGCTGTTGCAGTGAAAAGACAACAAAGGCTTCCACAGCAACATTATTAGCCGCCACGCAGCAATGAGGACCCTCTCATAATTACAAGTCGTGCACTTATCAAGTCAAAGCAGGTTCTACAGAAAAAAAGAAGCTTGTGTGTGGGTGGGCAGCAGATTATGTGAGGAAAAAAAAAATTCCAATTTTAAATGAGCCTACAACATCAAACTAACCTGTATGCTATTATATTTGGCAATTCCTAGCATGCCATATGGTTGATTAATTATCTTAGACCCTTGTATGATGTATATCAGGGATTTAATTATTATAAAGTGTTAAAATGTCATGTAACCATGATGGATTGCATCATACAGCATTTATTAGAGCTGAGGCATCTTTGTTAAAGGGTAAAGCCACTTTGAATCCTGCAAAAAGAAACTGCTCCTGGCTGATTCTGCGATTGTGGCATATAGCAATGTCTGTGGGATATGATATGGCTAATGATACATTTTCCTCAGAAAATGCCACTGCTGCAGTCCCAGTCTCTTGAAAAGGCACCAAGCCATCTTCCAACGGTTCTTTTGTTTTTTTCTGTCCTTAGCATCCTTAAGGCCAGAATACATTTTCTCCCTCATTAAACATTGCAGCTCAAGCCTACATTGTTTACAACTCTTTTATATTTGTAATTTTTCTTTTCCCCCTTCCTAACCTTCATTGGTAAAAAGCCACACTAAAACTAAGACCAATGCAAGACCTGGAAAATTTAAGGGGGGTCATTAATTTTTTTTTCTCTAGAAGGAACATTAATATATGTATTGTCAATTGAGACATACAGTGCGTCATTAAACTATGCAACCATCAACTTGTACAGTTAAGTTTTCCCAAAAAAAGTTTGTTTTTTTTAAACTTTCTTAGATGTCAAAAGTGAAAATTGAAGCTCACATTACAAAAAGTAAGCTTCCATCCATCACCTGTTCAAATTCTTTTTTTGTCTGTAACCTCAGGTCACTGCAATGAAACAGATGGTTTTTTTTTTGTCACTGTCAAGTCTAATGCAAGGCAAAATCTGCAAACCTGCTTTTCTTTTTTTCAATAACATCCTGAGCAGGTCATTGTAGTGAGTGTAAAAACCAGGATGACGGGAGAGACGTGACTGAAATCAAAGTCAACATTCCTAAATTGACTTGCAGCTTGTGACCTTCTAGGGGGAAATTTAAATCCATCTTTTAGCAGTAAAAACTAAAAACAATTTACAGTGTCAGGAGCATCTTTTAGAATTTCAGAAAACTGATCTCTCGATCTCACTCACTCGCTCGCCCACCCACCCACACACACACACACACACTTGTCCAGAATTACAATTGATCACAAGACATCTTAAATTACAAGTTGTTTTTGGGTTTTTTTTTCTGTGCTGCTGTCTTATTTGTTAGCAGACAGTTTTTACATGCTAATCCATACCTACATTGTGTCGTTATGTTTGGTACAAAAATTATTTACCAAATATGGAGAAAATAAAAAGACTAAATATTAGAGTAAAATTGGAGGACAACAATATAGGACTCTGGGGAATCCAGATAATCCGTGGCTTCTTATTTTTGGAGAAACTATCCCTTAAAAATGTTTCAACTTGAACACAGTGCTTTTACATCTTGAATGTAATGTTGCCCAGAGAACAGGAGGGGAAAAGAGGGGAGACAGAAAAGTGGACTCAGTACTGAGTGCTGACAGGCGGTAAATGAACCGACTGCAGACTTGGAGAACATTCTCAGAAACTCCAAATTACATTTTCAATTTGTCCAATAGGCTGATGTGTGACTCAGTCTTACCATGGCCTTTTGTACACCACGCCATGAGCTCATCCCCACCAGATGCTTTTAGGCATCATGAAAATCTATACTCCAGCAAATGTTACTCACTTCAAATCAACGTACCCCCCACGCACACACACTATGTATCAATCTTTACTATTTTTTGCTTTTTCCAAAAAGCAAAATTAATTAATTTTTGCTTTTTCCAAAAAGCCAAAATAAGCTATGGCCTCCAGGTGTGTATTTTTGTATTAACATTGCATTTTCAAATAAGCCAATAAATTCATTTGCAAACCTTTTTAATGCAAAAATCCTATTTCAACTTGATGGCACAAAAGTTCCTTTTTTTTGGCTAATTTTGGCATCGCTGTAGCAAATTCTGTTTTTGAAAGAAATTCCATCATTGCTATTACCATATTTTCATTAACATCATTTGCACAAATATATATTGCACCACTTTAGTCAGAAAAATCAAGCTTGCTCCAGAGCGGTGCAAAATCCTTTTTGCAGCATTTCAAGCACTCACTGGGCATCATGTCCGCTGATGTAGAGTAATATTTGTTAACTTTCTAACAGTTGGGGATAAACTTACACTACTAAACAAGCAAGCAGAAGTCCAACTGCTTATCAGTAGTGCATATATATTGAGTGTTTGATTTAATCTTTAGTTCACCATTTTTTCATCACTGAGTGATGTCAGTATCTAAAATTTCAGTGTTTCCTAAAGGAGAACATGCTTGGAAAATGCAGAATCCCATCCTTAATCCAGCAACCTCTGTATGCTGGAGACGTTCCGTGGTCTACAAAGATCACTGCAAACGGAGTTGTGGTGAGGTAAGGATAAAATCTTTCTCAGTGTCACAATGCTGCAGCGACATGAAACAGTGTGCGATTCTCTGAGTACAGCCTGCCTTTGACCCACATGGTGCTTCTCCTGAATCTTCACATGTGGGTGACTGCAGCTGAAAAGCCTCGGACCATATGTAACCATTTACTAATGGAGGCATCAGATCAGAGGCTATGCCCTGCCCACGCAGTGTTGCTGTGCAAGATTCTTCTCTCTTAGGAGGTTACTTTCACGGGCTGACTTCATCCGCCTTCACGGGCTTAGCTTTCCTTGCAACGGCAGTCCCCTCTGATCCACCATTTGGAGGCACTGGATTTGCAGACTGCACTGAAACCAAGTTCATCTTGCCTTTTTGGCTCAGGTATGCAAATGGCCAACTGCTGTCTTGTCACATTCATTATTTGCATATGGTCATTGACTACAACACATGATAAAAGAATGCTGACTTGTGATGTTGTAGATGTTGTCACTTAGCTGAAAAGCCAAGACCATTGAACGAAGAAACAAATTCCAGATAAATTTCGCCTAAATCTCGAAAAAAGATCACCTCAGAAGTGCTTTGGCACAGCGTTAAAGAGATGCAAAGAAATCCTAATAAAAAGCTTTTTGCTGTTTTGCTAGACATTTTTTGCTTGAGGCCTAATAGAATTTCATGGGAAAGAGGGACAACTTTTCCCGCTGGCATCTGTTTTGAGCTCCTCAAAAGCACGGCTCCACAGCCAGTTAATTGCGATGGAAGGACAGACTGTTTGGTGACACAAGATAATCAAAAGATGCTTTAGATGTTCCGCAGTTGCGAGGGAAGAGACTATAATGAGACACGGCGGATCACTGAACATCCCGGGACCAACCACTGCGCTCTGGTAGATTAAAATGCATTTTAATGATTTTTGATTCTGATTCTCACGTTTTCCTCCTCACACTGTACAGCACATGATCACGACTTGAAAAGATAAATAAATGTAAAGACTAAAAAAAATGGAAACTTTAAAATGGAGGTGGGGCATGGCGTCTGCACCGATGTGCTGACAAATCAACTGCGGCTTGCTAGGCGCTAGCTGACACTGATACTTTTAATACCAGGGCTGGAGAGTAAATATGGTCGCTGACCTAACACTGAGGCTTACGACTGATGGTTGCAATGACAGGGCTCAGTGTCAAAGCCATCTTGCAAGCTTTCAAAAAGACACATTGACTTTTTTACTTCATGGACATCCTCTGGGAAGATTTCCCTCTTCAGCGGCTTCTCTCGTCATCCAACCATAACCAGCAAAACGATTGGGATTTGATCCGCCGTCACTCATTTCCTACCCGATTTGGATGACAGGCGGTTTGCTGAGCTGCCGAGGAGTTGATGCAAACCGAGCAGGGAGAGGAAATTTGGAGGCTTTCTGGAGATTCCCCATGGAGCGGAAAGGCAATGATTATTACTTGGAGGAGAGAGGAGTACGAGGGAAAATAGTTTAGGAGAAAGGGGAATAAATTGAATGGCAAGTCAATAGCTATTGATTTTTATGTAAATTTCCACACAGCAGAGGGCTAGTGTACAAGCCAAAATAAGGTCAAAATAAATCACAGCATTATCCACCATTTGTTCCATCTACTATTTTTCTCATTTTTACTTACACTTAGAGACTAACACTTGTGAGTCTAGGAATCGAGCTACAATCAATAATAATGTTTTAAAAAGCAAATGTTGAAGCCACTAAATAAATATGCCTTTGGACAAACAGACAATGAAAGTGGGGAATCAAGATTTCCCAATTTAACAAGATGTGAAGAAACATTTGGACAATGTTTATAAAGACAGGTGTTTCAGAGTTTAGAGGCACTCTACATCAAGAAATTTAAGGCGAGAGATTGAAAAAGTGTGCACAAATACCAAAAAACTATTTCTTTCCTGACCGGTTCGTGTATTCAGGTTAGAGAGTATTATGTCTATCAATTCATCTCTTATTGTCTCGTAGCTACTTCTTCCCAGTGCTGGAATCCAAAATCCTTCCTACTGACCATGTAACCACAATGCAATAGTGAAAATGATGTTAACAACACTGACATAGGTAAATGCTCGCAGGTAGCATTAATTTGTGGCTTTGAAGAGAAAAAAAATACCAGTTGGGTTCAGAGCACATTTACCTCAGTTCTAGGGTAAGTTATTTGAATAAAATGGGCTTAAAAAAATTGAAAGATAAAAAGCTTTTATCAACTCCCCACCAGGGAAATTAACATGCTACAAAAGAGGGATTTGTTTTTAAAAGGGTTGCAAGAGATATTAGAAAAAAAAAAAAATCAATGTAAAGTACATACAGGAAGATTCATGAATAAGAACAAAGTGACAGTTGCGAGTATGAGATGTTCATTCATAAAGACACATCCTTAATTAACAGGCTTTCTGCAGTGGGGAAGTACCACCTATTGTAACACTCCCCAAAGGGCAATCTGTCTCCTGCAGGGGGCTTGAGGTGTTGTAGATGCCAGTTTGACTCACCTCCTCTACTCCCCAAGGACAGTTTAGAAACTCTTTTGACATGAAGCTTGTCTCAGATTGGCTCAGCAGATTCAGTAATTCTGCAATAATCAACCAACATACATGTGAAGTCCTTTTCAAAGGAATGATGCAGTGACTGTGGAATAGATGACAAGAAAAACAAAACTCTAAAACTAGAAACATGTGACTTTGTGTACTGTCAAAGTTGTTTTCTGAAGATATTTTTATATATTTTAAGCACTTTACTAGTCAACGGAGACCAAGCAGCTGTGATGAATGTTGTCAGATGCTGTCTGTGCATTTTTCTATGGTGCAAACAAGTGTCCTTTCATAACAACGGCTGTAGGATACCAGGTAAATGAAACTCTGCTTGCACATAAGTTCCCATCCACATTCTTGTGTTTGTTGTGACGTAAAACAATGGATGGGGCTCAGTCAGTGCACATCAGTCTCTGCAGTTTCACGCACATTCGTGCATTAACCCTCTGGAGTTTCTTATTCATTCGTGTCTCATATTTTTGTCGCGGTCTTATCCCCCCTCTTTTGCTTCTACCCTTTCCATACCCTCTTTGTGGTTGCCAAGGCGTCAAATGGATGTTGGCATATTTTTGAGCCATGTTGCCCAACACGCTCTCTCTCATGTGCAGGCCAAGTCGGTGGCTCAGCGCGGTGCAACTTGGCAGTGGACAAGACAAATGCACAAAAGCAATTAGCCTGGCTACCAACAATCGCTTTCAGAGCCGCACATTTGTTCCATTCACAAGTCAAATCAGGGGGTTATTTCTTTCCAGAGGGGCAAAACCCACCACATCAGACTGGGAGCAGAGTGACAGAGCTGTCCACATAGATGAGCTGGGCAGAGGTTAAAGATCACGACACAGACGACATCTCTCTCAGACACATGTTCACTGGTAAGAAAAAATACAACACTCGTCTAGGTGAAGAGGTCACAGAATGCAAAGCACAGGAGTTGGGCTTCTTCAGAAGGGCTGACCACCCCCAGCTGTCAGAGACAATGACCCTCATCTCACAGCTTCTGTTCCAGAAAAGATAGGAAGGAAAGGAAGGAAAAACAAATTACCAAACACTCCAAGAATAACATCGGATGTGCCTCAACACCAGGGAGACAAAGGTCTTATGATCTAAAAGAAGACTACACAAAGATAAACCTGCTGCATTCTGGATTTCATCCTGCAAAAGAGGCTACCGCTGACTGGTATCCTCCTGTTTGTCTGAAGATAAACAGATGCTTTAAATATAGGGAAATGCAAAGTGTGCAATGTTCTGTTTTAAAAAGAATTGCAACCCTGAATCACAGATGATCACACAACTCCAGATCTTCTAATCAACTAAGAATTGCTGACAGATTCTTGACAGATGTATTCTTTTAACTTTAAAAGGAATGTGTAGTCTGACTACATTTTCATATGTATAAATAAACTAGAATAGATACCGCAAACTTTTTGACTGAATTTAGGAGACATGAACCTGTCCTACATGCTAAAATGTTTTGGACCGTTTTAGGAATGTTTTGGAAATCAAGGACAAGAATGTCAGACTACTGACCTCCAGGCATCTTAATTTGGCAAAAGTGATAAATACTTGCCATATGACTGATCGGTAGACCCTAACCCTTTGCACATTTGACTAATAATAGAAGAATGATTTTGTTAACTTTGTTATTTGGCCCAAACAAGGTACTCTTAAATATCAAAATATAAATTTTAAATACTGTTTGTTTGTTTTCCTGGTAATTGCAGTGATATATTTTTGACAGTGGGGCTGTAAAGCAGAAAACGCTCCCAAGGACTTTTTGTTGTTGTTGTTTATTTGTTTGTTCATTTATTTCAATTTACAGCAATTTTTGTCTTTAATTCGATGATTATTTATAAAATCATTACTGATGATCAAGATTTTAGGCTTCTGCAACTTCAGGCAAACCATTAACTGCTAATACAAATTCATGCCGTTGACTTTCTGCTACGCGTGCGTTTGCAGGTGTATTGGGGGTCTGTGTGTGTGTGTGTGTGTGTGTGTGTGTGTGTGTGTGTGTGTGTGTGTGTGTGTGTGTAAAAGGCCCGAGGCAGACGGTGTCAATCAATACCTGCAATATCGCCTCATTTGCAGCAGCTGTCAGTGTAACTTATACACGTGCACTCGCACACACGCACGGACCTACTGTCAAAGTAAATTGGGTGCATGTTCACTAAACCCTATTTATGGGTCTTACATTGTTTTCCTGGATGCAGTGACTGCCACAGGGATGAAAGGGCGAAATTCATCCACCCATCACTCAGGAAAGTGAAAAAAGAGGGAGAGGGAGAGAGAAAGATTGCACATGGGACAGACAGGACAAAAAGACAGAAAGGTTGAAACAGACTGGCGGGCATAAGGAGGTGACAAATGATCGTCAGGAAGAGAAGGTGAGATAAACACACAGGCCGATGGAGGGATAAACTGCACGCGATGAACTTTGCTGTCACCTCATCTCCCCCCGGTTGAAAAAAAATAAATAACTCTACATCTCAGCTTTCTGTCACTCACATCAGATGACAAACCCCATCCTGTCTGTGCCTCCATCACCTCAATCACACAAGAAGTCGAGGACCATATCAAACTGGAACACTGCTTTGTATGAGTGAGTGTGTATGCTTTGGTGTACCTGGTTGGGTAGGTGACCTCTTGCTGTGGAAATGATAAATAAGGTGTGTGCATGTGTGCATGACATGGAATGAAATGTGAAAGTATGCGGATTTGTGTGTAAGACCAACTGTGTGTGTCTACAGGCAAGCCTTTTTGAGAAATGTCCCTCTGACTGACTGCCTCACTGACAAGCTCCCATTCTAAGGAAAACCCGCGGATTAGGCTGGGCCAACAAACACACCTATCATAAATCTCCATCGCTTACACCACAACTGCAAAGGCTTCTATCTCATGGCTGCTTTGAGTACTGATCCAAGCTTTTAAAATATATGCATATTTCAAGTCTGTTGGACATGTGCATGGCTGGTGCATTTAATCAAAAAAAAATATAGTTTTCTTAGAGTGTTTCTAATTTTAAAGAGATTGTGAGTGTAAATCAAATGAGAGATTCTTAGCACTGCCTTCAGCTATCTTACACATTCAAAGCAGCTGAGAAAGAAGCATCTACATTCATCCTCACATGGTAAATAAAGAAGTGCCTGGTAAATACAGTTGATGAGATGAAGATAAGACAAAAGTCGTAATCAAATCAAATCTATGACACTCATAACAATTCATGTAATGGCAAAAGTGCAGCTTTTTTTGTTTGTTTGTTACGCTAACTGTACCATCTGGGGTCTTTCATCTATGCTATTGCTGAGAGGGCACAGCTCTGCAAATAAAGTCAGTGACTGGACTGACGTTCTGTTTTTATGTCTTTCCCCTCTTTGTATATTCACCTCCAGCCAGCCAGAAACATAAATCAAGGTCTGCTTTACTCTGCCCAAGTCTCAAACAGTAGATAATTCCTCCTTTGCAGTTAACTTACAGGCTGTAGAGGCAGGTGAAAGGGCAAAGTCAAAATCCCCACAGAGCATAGGAATCACACTAGTAGCCCATACGAAGGTAGAAAAAGAAAACGTTTTAAATGGTAAACTAATGAAGGGGACATACAGACTAACAGCTACTTACTAGTTTGAAGCAGGTGAAAAAAATCAGGGTGATGAAGAAAAGACCAAAAACAGGAAATGACATGTGAAAAGATGCAGATGGGGTAAACTTCAAAATAAAAAAAAGGGAAAGGTTAAAAACAATCTCAAATCAAGACGTTGGGAGATGTCTATATATTTAATGACCCCCAAATTGTCTTTAAGATTTTGTTTTCCAAGAAATCAACTGAATCTACAAACTACTGTGAAAGTTTAAGCCTGTGGAAAAGCAAGAACACTCAGATCAAACTCTTCTAGAGGAAGAAGAGAATATCAATCATGGCAATGTGTTTGCTTTAGGCAGTAATTTTAAAAAGCTTACAATCTGCTCTTCCCAAGTATTTAGTTAAATCTATGATTAACTACTGCTGAAGAAAGGTCCCTTCCTGCTCTTGTAGGTGGTGCCTTTTTAACAGTATAAGTTATAGAGTAATACATTAATTTTCATTTTGTCCAAAGAGTATAAGGACACAAAGGAGATATAGAGGGGATAGGTGTGTGTGTGTGTGTGTGTGTGTGTGTGTGTGTGTGTGTGTGTGTGTGTGTCAGAATGCTTGAGCCTTAATGTGGAGGATTGTAACTAACCTTTATTTTTGGCCATTTTTAAAATGATTAATTTGTGGATTCGGCTAGAGGGCAGATAAAACATATCATTGCTTCACTGCCATATAAGCTCCTCAATGTCAGGCCTGTGATGGCAAACCACGTTGTGCCATCTTTAGCACCTGACATTGAATGAAGCCAGGAGAAAAAAAAAAAGGATTTTTACAGATAAAAATAAAAATTATAATGTTTCCTAAAGGACATTTATACTATAAGAGGAACATAGGAAGGTATAGTACTCTCTTTTCTATTTCCAGTGTTATTGTCTCATATTTATAGCTCTGTCTTTTTTACGGTCTGCTGTCGACTCCATTTTACTGCACATTCAAATCTTTCTAGTGATTTATAAGAAAAAAGAAGATGGGAGGTCTAGACATCAGCATTCATATACTACCCCACATGTAGCGATCTATCACTTGCTAACTCAATTTTTCTTCAACTGATTCTGTGGTGTGATCTGCTGAAAATCATTATTAAAACGTGATCTTGTGAATAAGTCTGAACCACATTAAGGTAGAGGCGTGGAATGCCTGCAGGAGATGAGTCTCAGTTTTCAAAGTGGAATCTGGAGTGACATGTCAGCACCATAAAGGTGGCAAAGTATTTTCTAATGTCATTCTGTTAATTGTTTCAGTCTAAGTTGTAAAGGAATATATTAAATAATTGTTTCATACAAAATTGGCAGTATTATGTACAGTATGTTATGTTAGCAGTATGTTAAATCATTGCAAATCTATAAAACACTTCTTTCAGTACTTATTAAGACACAGAGGTGTCTTAAATCACAACAAACTGTTAATAGGAAGGTTTTTTAATGCTTTAAGTGCTGCTAATATACATACATATTAACATTTGTTTCTAATAACGTGACATTTCTGCCACAGTCGGTAATGAGAGCAACAATTAAAGTCATCACAACGCACCCACCCTTCACCATGCAATGTTATCCTCATCTTGTTTCACTCCTCTTGTGCAATCCTTGTCCTCATTTGCATTTTAATTCCTGTGCGGCTTGGCATGGCTAATCCTCTGCTAACCTAAATGAGGCCTGTGTTTTCAACTGAAAAGCTGAGTTCCTGTTGTCGGGCTCACTATGTCTCCTTCAATTTTGTCCCCCTTACCCCCCCCTCCTTTATTCCCATCAGCAAGGCCTGTGTGTATTTCCCGCATGTCAACATGCAGCAGGTACCAGCCCACGCTCATGCTCTGACAGCCAAGTATGCATGAGCACATGGACCAGCAGACATCTTCAGTTATCAAAAAGTCTTAATTCCACTGCCCTCGTTTGCTTTTATAAAACACACCCTAATGATGAAAACAACATTACCAATTAAAATTAATCCCTTTTCGCTGTCCTATGCAATTACACCTGGCGACCAGTGAAAGAATTTGGGGACAAATTCTGGCTTGCGGCTCCACCTCCATCCCCAACTGACAGTAAAATAGTGCTAAGATGGAAAGAGGATTACAGCTTTGCTCACCACCTGAGAAGCCTGCTGGGGGCTTTATTGTGCTTGTGTGTGAATTGCCCATTTTAGTAAAGTGCTGACCAACGATGGCAGAATGCCTAGACAGAGCCAGAGCAATGCAGATTTTGCTGTAGTAGGGGGTAGTGTGATTGTTTTCAGATAACACCTTCTGGTAACTAAAGTCTGCACACCCATCCTAATACCTGTGTAGCATTTATATTAAGGCAGCAGGTTTTCACATATGCATTTGTTTTCACATATGCATTTGTTAGCCTATTTACTTATGTTTCCTGTCAGCATTGTGCAAAAGTCAAGAGATTCCACAACCACAGACCAAGTCTACAGTAGGGTTTAACTGCAGCATCATAAAAGGTCAGGCTGGTTCTTTTTTTTTGTCATCTTGCTAATTTTAGTTAGGATTACTGTCATATAAGAGGCCCTTCCAACTGAATCTAAAATGCAGCTTCATCTCACACCCCTGGAGTTTCATCTAGTGTTGTTTCCCTTGCTATGTTCTCTCTCCATCCCTGGTTTCTGCTCAACACTATTGTCGGTCTCTGCTTGTGTCATGTTGGTTTGGTGCTAATTAGCTCCTCGGATGTCAGGCCCAACAAGTCTCATTGGGATGCTTCATACAATAACAAAGCCCACCTGGAAACCCAATCCCTTTGTTTTTTTCTTGTTCTGGGTTGCTCTAGTTTGTATTGCAGACATTGTGGAACTGGGAGGAATTACGATGGCAGAATGCTTAGACAGAGCCAGAGCAATGCAGATTTTGCTGTAGTAGGGGGTAGTGTGATTGTTTTCAGATAACACCTTCTGGTAACTAAAGTCTGCACACCCATCCTAATACCTGTGTAGCATTTATATTAAGGCAGCAGGTTTTCACATATGCATTTGTTAGCCTATTTACTTATGTTTCCTGTCAGCATTGTGCAAAAGTCAAGAGATTCCACAACCACAGACCCAGTCTACAGTAGGGTTTAACTGCAGCATCATAAAAGGTCAGGCTGGTTCTTTTTTTTTGTCATCTTGCTAATTTTAGTTAGGATTACTGTCATATAAGAGGCCCTTCCAACTGAATCTAAAATGCAGCTTCATCTCACACCCCTGGAGTTTCATCTAGTGTTGTTTCCCTTGCTATGTTCTCTCTCCATCCCTGGTTTCTGCTCAACACTATTGTCGGTCTCTGCTTGTGTCATGTTGGTTTGGTGCTAATTAGCTCCTCGGATGTCAGGCCCAACAAGTCTCATTGGGATGCTTCATACAATAACAAAGCCCACCTGGAAACCCAATCCCTTTGTTTTTTTCTTGTTCTGGGTTGCTCTAGTTTGTATTGCAGACATTGTGGAACTTGGGAGGAATTTTAAAAGTGGTGGAAGATTGAATTGTTGGGTGTTGTTTGTATTGTTTACTCCATTGCATGCAACAGTAATTGTTTTGTCTAGACACACTCAGATAAATTGCTGCATCCCTATTTGGATGCTAGGCTTTGGTTATCAGTTCCAACCATTCCATTCCCTTTTTTTTCCTGCAATTTATAACACAATATATTTTTTTTTACATCCACTGTTTAAATTGAAGCCTTCTTTTTAAAAAGTAAGATATCAAACGGTGGGTCTTCAATCTAAAATACACAAAGGGAAAAAGAAAGAAATTGCATTGTACACTTGGGCCAATGAGTCGAGATCCCACATCCCCTAGTGGTTGAAAAATAAGGTAAAAGCTCAAGATCACGCCTCTGCAAAATCCTGCTTTTTGAAATTAGATAAGAAGTGCAGGCAGATGGCATCAATGTGTATTCAGTTGGATTCAAAACCTTTTTTTGTATTTATTTTAACATACGGTAACTAAATCTTGGCTGACACTTCAGGATGTTACCTTATTGTTCGTTACCATGCCTCCATCTTTCCTTTTTCTGACAAATCTTTCCTTTATTCCTTTATTCCATTCCTTTATTCCTTTTTACATGTGTCTGGCTGAAGTGCAGATTTTGAATCAAAGCACTGCCCAAATGGCGGCAACCCTGGACAGCTGTGGAATGGTCCATTTAGAATTCAACTCAGCCTTCTTGCTCTCAGGACAGCGGGTTCTGGAGGGACATCGCAGTATTAAAGGCTTTTAGAATTCTACAGAAGTCTCAGTGCTGAATGAGACAGAGCAAGCAAGGAGAGAAAAACAAATACACTACCAGGGAACAACAGTAAAA
>CAAE01009908.1:18946-29951 GCA_000180735.1 Tetraodon nigroviridis | reverse complement strand
CCTAACTAAGCTTTATCATCACAACAGTTAATGTAAATTTAAGTTAGGGCAAACCTTAGGGATACAATAAAAACAGAAAAGACTCACAGAGGATGAAGAAGCAGATATAAAGGTTCTTCATGTTTCATGCACTCTGCTTTCTGACTAAAAAGAAGGGTTGGCAGAATCATCTCCTTCCTTTCTTGCCCACACCTCCTTTTGATGGGCTTGTTTTCATTTTTCTCAAGCATTTAAAATTTTTCAAAAAGAAAGTGTGAGAGAATATGTGAATACTAAATTTCAATCCAAAGTCTAAAAGCTTTCGCATTAAAAATTATTTAAGTTTTCCTGGAAATTCATGCTCTATTATCAAAGGTCCAATTTGAAGCCGTGTTCTGTGCCTAGAAAATTAGAATATTCTGAAAAAGTGCCTGAATTTCTGGAACCCGTCTTTGAAAGTGAAATGTACATGTTATATAGACAAATAGTGTGCAAATCAATATATTTTAAGCCTTTATTTGTTTTGATTTTGCCCGATAGTAATTGCAGTTTCAGAAAACCTTAAATTCCACATTTTGAATGCTGCTTAAAATCAACAAAAATCATAATCACCAAAATTACAATCAAAATGCTTGACATCTCATTTTGCATTTAATGTGTGTATAAAATCTATTGGTTTCACCTTTTATGTTGGATTGCCTAAATAAAACAACTTTTAGGCAGTATTCTAATTTTCCAAGTGGTGCTGTATTTACCTCCAAAGATAGCACCGCGTGAGTGGCAGCAAGTCCCAGTAGCCCTCTTCTTTGTGAACTTGTCTTTTGTACCGTATATGCTTGGTTCTCTCCTCCTGTACTGGCTGGCTCAAATTATTTCTTTATTAGACTCTTTGAAACCCTGTGGGGGACCATTTTAGCCATGGCTTCATTGTTTACTCTCAGTATACTCTCAGTTGTTGGCACTCAAGTGCTCCAGACTACCTTTACTGACAAGCCAAAGAGTCCGGGGAAGATACAGGGGAGACGTAAAGGCTGTCGGGCAGACGTCAAGCACCGGGAGAGTGTATGCCAGTATAAGCCACGTTAACCAGCAGTCATCATGGAACAACGTCTGCTCTCTCCAACAAAATGGAAGAGTTGACAGCGCTGATGCTGCTGCAGCAAGGGGTACCAAGAGTGCAGCATTATGTACTTTACAGTACATAATGTAACTTTACATACCTACATACATACATACATAACTTTACAGTACATAATGAGTTGTAGTTTCAAGCGGACATTCTGGACACTGTGGTCTCTTTGAATAGTTTCATGCTTCTGCAGGCAGACCAAAGAATCCCTTTTCAAAAGAGGAACTTCACTTAGATCAAACAGCTGCTTTTTCTTGCTGTTTTTTCAAAAATGTCACATCCTTTCTGTGTGGGTTTTTTTTTTTCTTTGTTCTAGAAAGTCCACAGTTGAGTTCCTCCTGCAAGAAGCCAAGCATGTCAAGTTTTTTTTAGTTTCTTATTTGTTCCTCCGGTTATGTGCTTTCTGTTGGAATTAATTTGTTTCTTTTATCATCTGTACATTTTGGTCTGTTAAATTAAACTCCTATTTTTGTCACTCATGTGTGTGATCTACTATTGGGTCCTACTAGACAGGTTCCTAACATAACAATGCAATATATATGGACCTAGCAAACACACAGTGAGCTCTGACATGCCCGAGTTATTTGCTCGGGCAGCACAATCTTGTTATTATTAATTGTCTGAATATGTTGATGATTGCGATTGTAACAAGTAAATTTCTCATGTTTGGGATGAATAAAAGTGTTTCTCTTCTAACTTATGCTATTCTATTTAATTGGCTTGTTTTGAAGAAGAGCTCTGGCCTAGGCACAAACAATGAGATCGCGTACCTGCAATGGCTCCCTCTTCTTTGATGATTTTGGGGGCATTTTTAATGCAATTAACGCAATTTTAATGCAACTTTAATTTGATCATCTGGATCATGCTGGCAATCCACTGATTGGCTTTTGGTTATTTTGTCAGGCAACCATTTTGTTATTGAGTAGGCCTTTGATTTTTGGTAAGCGGTAGACTGAGTGATATGAGCTTGCTCTCCAAGGAGTGTCTCATCGAGGTTTGAGTGGTCAGCTTTGAGACGTACTTGCTTTTGGGGCCCGGCTGGAATACTTTAATGCTCTTTTGAACTCTTCTAAGAATTAGATAACCACCTGAGAGGTCTATGTTGGGGGCAGGTCACTCGGCCCTCAACCCCATGGTCTCCATCACTTCGCAGGAACCTTCACATCTCTTCCATTCGAGTTCCACTCCTGTTGCCGTTGTAGACAAGCCAATGTAGGATCAAACCAAACTGACAGCTGCCAAGAGAGGCAGGCGTCTTTCTTCAAATGTCTGTTTGTACTGCGGGCAGGCGGGTCACTTTTTTACTGCCCGTCTAGTTTGGCCAAAAGATTGAGCTCATCAGCGCATGCAGGAGTGCTGACGAGCACAATTTCTTCGTGCTTTTGTTGTTTCATTTGTTTCCTTCGGGTACTCTCCTATGGGCAGACACTCTTCAACATCCAACAGAAAGACAAAAGAAAGACTGTTCAACACTTTATGGGCCAATTCAAGTATTTAGTTATGCCATTTGGATTAATCAATGCCTCTGCTGTTTTCCAGGTATTTGTAAACAATTTTCTCCACAATATCCTGAACTGGTTTCTCTTCATCTACTTGACCAACATTCTCATCTTTTCTGAGATGGAAGAAGAACTAAACAAAAAAAAAACAAAATGTCTGGTTTTTAGACTGTTGGAGATCAAGACAGAGAATTGCAAGTCTCTAGTTTCCTTAATTTTCCTTCTGGGATTTGTGGTGAAACATGGGCAGACCTTACCAAAATTGTGGCAACAGCAAATTGGCCCACCCCATCTTCACGAAAGCAGCTGCAATGATTTTTGGTGTTCCCCAATTTCTATCTTCAAGTCATACGAGACTACAGCAAGGTTGGCAGCTTTGCTGACCAGCCTCACTTCCACCCTAAAGTCTTTTGGACTAAAGAGGCGAAGGCAGCTCTCCAAACTTTTTGTACTATTTACGACCACTCCTCATCTTTACCACTCAGACTCTGAAAGCCAGATTACAGTGAAAGTTAGACCAGGGGTGTCAAACTCATTCCACTAAGGGCCATGTGGCTGCAGGTTTTTGTTCCAACCAAGCAACAACACACCTGACTGAAGTCCCCGTGTGGAATGAGTTTGACACCCCTGCCTTAGACATTGGTGTCGGTGTGGTCCTGTTATACATGGCACCTTCTTTAGCTGGCAACTGTCGCCCACAGAGAGTAATTAGAACATGGGAAATTGAGAGCTCCTAGCCCTGATGCTGGGCCTGCAGGAGTCGCGACACCGGTTGGAGGGTTCTGCACAACCATTTGTGATCCGAACAGACCCCAAGAACCTGGTATATCTTCAGTGCACAAGATGCCTCAACTTGTGCCACACACCTTGGGCTCTCTTCCTAAAATGGTTCAATGTCATGCTCTCTTACCATACAGATTAAAAAGCTCCAAACCAGATGCATTGTCCCACCAGTCCTGTGTCATTGGAGCTGCAACAAGGCAGGTTGAGGAGAGGGTGCAAAAGGTGCTATGAAGTGCACTGCCAAATGCCCTGTTTATTTTTGACTCTGCCCGAGCCTTTGTCCTGCAGTGGGGGCATTCGTTCCAGCTCATGTGTCACCTGGATCTCAACCACACCCTGCAACTTCTGGGACAGTGATTCTAGTAGCCTTCTCTGGTTTGTGACACCAGGTTCTTTATTGCTGCCTGCCTTATTTGTGTATGCAGAAAGTCGTCACATCAGCCCTTGAGTGGTCTGCTTATCCCGCTGCCAATCACACACATCGTTGTGGATTTGGTTATTTTTTGTAAGGTTTTCCTCCCTCCTATAGTCACAGAGTAATTGTATCTATTATTGACTGTTTAATCAAAGCTGCAAACTTTGTACCACTGCCCAAGTTCCCTTGACAGCTGAGACCGAGGACTGTCTAGTTCACCATGTCTTTCTCCTCCATTGTATTTCAGAGGACATTGTGTCTGACAAAGGCCAGCACTTCATCTCCCAGGCGTTGCACTTCTTCTGCATGACTCTTGTAGATATAGTGAGTCCCTCCTCTAGTTGCCACCCTCAGTCTAACGGCGAGAAGAAAAGTACTAACCAAAATCTGGAAAACATGTTCATATCTTGTGGGTTAAGCCATCTTGGAAGTTTGAACTCGATCACAAAAGCTGATCTAAGTTGATAGTTGTCGTACTGAGGCCTGTATTTTGGACAAGTTTGTTCTACCTCATGATACCCAAACTAGTTCCACTGGTTACTGATGAGGGGCATCATTTAACCACCAGCTACTCAGACATCTTCTTGTCTTCTTTACCACCTTATGCCATAAATAAATGTGTTTACATGAACACTGGAGAAATGGATCCCTGTGTTCATTTGACATTCATTCCTAAAATGAATTTGCGAAACAATTAAAGTTTCCGGAAAACATCGTGGAAACCAACCTGAGGCCAGACATTGTTCTGCACTCACAGTCGTCCAAGCAAGTTATCTTGCTGGAGCTGACTGTGCCCTGGGAGGAGAGAATGGAGGAAGCATATGAGAGGAAGGCAGGGAAGTACGCGAAGCTGGTGGAGGATTGCTGCAGAGCAGGGTGGCGCAGTAGGTGCCTACCTATAGAGGTTGGGGGTAGGGGCTTTGCAGGGAGGTCACTCTGCAAGGCCTTTAGCCTCCTGGGCATCACAGGCATGCGCAGGAGGAAAGCCATCTGCGCGGCCTCAGAGGCTGCAGAGAGGGCGTCCAGATGGCTGTGGATCCAGCGGGACAAGCCGTGGACGAGCACTTCTTGGACACAGGCCGGGAACTGATCACTCCCCGTCGGGTCGCCTGGGTGAGGGGGTCTGATGTTGAAAGACCCGAAACCCCCGATGACCCCAGGTACTATCACTGACGATGTGTCCAAGAACAGCATCGCTAGGTGTATTTAGAACCCTAAAATGAATTTGCGTCGCTCATCTAAAGAAGAACCCCAACAGAAGTCAGACTAACAGTCCCAAATACCTGGATGAAGACTAAAGCCTGTATGATTTGCGTTTGCGCTATGTGACTCATCTTTATCTCAAGAAGGCTTTCTGTTATATTATTCGGCTCTTCGTGCCAAACATGAGCTACAGCTACGTCTTTCTAACAAAATGAACTTAATTTAAAGTTTTCAGTGTTACAGTTGCCGGTCGGAGTTTTGCTCTGAGCTTCTTTACAGCACAAACAGCCAAATAAAGAGTAAACAGGAGAGTCTGTGGATGCATCATTGCAAGATTTCCGTAGTGTGTTAAAAGCCATTCCTCCAGACTTGTTAGAGAAGAGCCTCATTATAGGGAAATGTTGGGACTGGAAAAGGTTGACCCTATACGGCATTGTATGGATTTGAAAGCAGAGGCTGGGGAAGTTATTTTTCTGAGGGTTTTACCAGATGGGAAGCTGGCATGACATTTTTACAAAAACCTTTAGTTGCCAAACGCAGCCTACCATATTTATCAAACATGACATATACCTCCTTCACATAGGTATTTTGCATAAATACCTCTATCATTTTCCTTTTTAGTTTTGTAAGTTTTTCTGACTTTCATTATGAAATCTCAACTCTTCACACAAATCCTTATACTTTAATATCTCTTTTTACCATTGCTGCAACATTGTCTGCAGTCTGCAGGCCTCTATGGATTTGTCAATGCTACCATCTTTTACACTGTCCATTTTGACAAACTACAATGTCTTTGTGTGTGTAAATTATTTTATTTAAAGTCACAATCAGCTTAAACTCATTTAAACCACAATTGCATTGGATTTTGTTTTTTAATCAATAAAGAAATAGAAACAAAATAAGTTCAAATAAAAAAATACAACATTAATTTGCTGGATGGAGAGTGTTACGAGCATATGAGTGATGAGCATGAACACCAACATGATTAGTCTGACGGAGAAGGACACATGTTGGCAATGAGGGAAAAAACCACACTGCAAACTTGTGTTGACAGTGTGATCAAAATGAACAACAACACGTATTAGCTGCTAAACAGAATCAATTCTCTAATCAGGCCTGGTGTCACTGTAGGAGGGCTCAAAATGTGCTATATATTGCATCTAAATTTTTTCTTCAGGGAGATACTCTTCTGATGTACTATCTATGCTGGAGTTTGAGTGCTCCATATTGCGCAGCATAAGTCTTTCCTTTGAGATCAGTGTTTGTGGTTTTTCATTAAAATGTTTCATATTTTATCATATGATAAAAATCTTCCATGACCTTTCTGGAAGTTCCACTGAGATGTGACAGATCTTTACTCATCTGTGGCTGGTCTCTGAAGGACAGCGCTTTAGCCAAGTCTTCTGTTCCTCTTTTTCCCCAGAAGATATAGTGACCTCCTTCCAAAAGTGCAAGCATAGCCAGTGTGCGTATGTCATGTGGTAATTGTTAGGGGGGTTTAGTGATTGAAATTAGCAGAAATTAATCATTGTGGAAAGATTGAGATGAGAAAATGAAAAATTTGATGGGCTTTAGGTTTTCACAGTTAAAAAAAAGAAGAAAATAAAAAAATTGTGTGTGTGTGTGTGTGTGTGTGTGTGTGTGTGTAGTAGACTTCCTTCTTACTTGGTGAGGACGTCAGTAAAATGCATTTTAGCAAAGACAGAGCTTCAGTCAGGCTTCCTGTTGACCTATGAGTGGCATGTTCGAGGGGATAGTTGTAGCAAAATCCCTTCTGGTTTACAAGGAACCAAAGGTTTCTGCTGGTTTCAAGGAAATAAGTGAGATTCGAGTGAGTATTATGAAAGAGAACTTGACGTGATTTGCGTCTAACCCAGGTTCTCTGATTAATATGAGTGAGATATCTACCAGACAACCCTTCTTGCCTAAACACCTAGAAGAGTTGTTTACCATGAATGAGGCGAAGACGTCCTCGTGTGACATTTATAGCAGTTAGTGCCACCTGGTTACTTTTATTAGCCAACTATTTTTGACATCATGAGATTATTGCTTCTGAGGGCTGACACTAGAGGGCGTGCATCCCATAGTGAGACATTTCACTCTCAGAAAACCGGGCTAATGTAAATATTCTCAAGTTTTCTGCTTCATCATCAATGTGAGGACCAAATTAAATCATTGACTAATCGTTTTTTTTGTACATTTCTTATTTTTTTCTGAATTTTTTTGTTGTTGTGTGCTAGTTTAGTGGGTGCGGAACTAAATTTAAAGCAGGAGTGGTTAGTCTGCCTAATCTCTGTTCTAGATTATTGCTACCTCACACTGTGTATACCGTTCCCTGAGCTGGGTAGGGGCCCTCAATCAGGTGGGTTCTGTGTCCAAGTTTTTTTGGATGGAGCATCCTGTGAGCAATTCGTAGGAAGAAATAAAATGTAAAAAGGAACATCTGTGTAGATTTTAATTCACCCAGGTCATATTTATCCTTCTGCTTGCAGATGTCACTTCATCAATGGGTTTAACGTTGATGGTTTTGTAAATGGGATGTGTTTCCCTTTTTAGTGGGATAAGATGTGTTCTTTATGATAAGACTTTAAGTATAAAGATGATCAAAGATCTGTAAGGATAAAAAAGAGTCCAGTCTAAATTCTGTGTCTGAGTACAAAAACAAGTGCCCTCAAAACCTTTGTCGAAGCCAAAGTTTTTAAAACCAATACAAACTCCTTAACTAAGTCATGACACATTTTATCACAAACATATTTCCTGCGTAAGATTACAACTAGACAGTACTTTAACACTTTACTTTGTCATAACAAGAGAGACTGTCAATTTAAGGTAGTACAAGAGCAGAATATAACAGAACAAACAGATAACAGAACAAACAAACAAACAAACAAAAGATGATGATGCAGATATATATGTGATAGTCTTCCCTGTTTCATGCAAATTCTGCTTTCTGACACAAAACAGGTTGCTTGAGGGATCTTCTCCTCTTGTCACAACATCCGTTTAAGGTGGTTGTTATCACTTTATTTAAAAGAAAACAAAAAAAGTACAAGATAATCTGTGTTTATTTAAGTCTGAAAGGTTCAGCAATATAATAAGGGTTTTTATTTTATCTGGAAAAAATAAATGCTTCATTATTAAAGGTCATATTTGTGTGCTGTAGGCGTATATTTACCTCTTTTTAAAATTTTTGTGTTTGCTGTCACTTATACCAAATGTCATAGTCTGTTCTTCAAATGTAATTGAACACCATAAGTAAATATGATATGGACATATTGAGGTTAAGGGCAGAAATTAAAGAGTGGCAGATGGTATTTTGGTATTTTAAAAGGATAAAAGCCCTGAGTAGGATATAGATATCCGGGTGGTTTTTGTTTTGTTTTTTTGTTTGTTTGTTTGTTTTTCTTTTTTCCTTCTCTTTTCTTTGTGTTGTTTTATTTTGTTATATTGCAAAGGAAATTAGTAATTAGACGACCCACACTCCACATCAGTTGGTGGCAGTAATGCACCATTATTTGTTTGCCAGCCGCCATAAAATCCACATAAGAAGAAGAAGAAGAAGAAGGATGTGACGCAACTTCCTGTGACGCAGAGAAATTTTAAACTCTCGTCCTTCTCAGTGATGGCGGCTTCGTTCTGTTCTGTCCCCGAAAACTGTAACAACAAATGGTATTACACCCGAGCACAGATCGACAACAACCCATCCCGGCGAGCTGGACTTGACCCGGACAAAGAGCTGTCCTACAGACAACAAGCGGCCAACCTGCTCCAGGACATGGGACAGCGGCTCAATGTGTATCTTTTGTCGAAGAGAACGGGCTCGTGTCTCGCCTAGCCAGTAGTAGCTGGTTAGCGAATTTCAGGTGGTCGCGAAGCCGGTTTCAACCGAAAATGTGGCTCGTGTTGGCTTTTGTTCGTGTGCTTAGTTTAAAACATTGTGTCTTTGATCACGTCATCTTTTTGTTTATTGGGTTCGTTTAAGTTTTTAGTGAAATATTATCTTGAATGCTACAGGCTAAGAGTATAAAAAGGCCTGCGTGATGAGCAGGCCTCCGGACCTTAGCATTAGCATTGGCTTTCACAGCAGCCCGCTCGCGTATATTCGAAGAAAAGAATAAAATTACACCCTAACGCTTTCTATCGCATTTTATTTCTGCGGCAAAAAATGTAATTCTCTCAGGGTTTGTCGAGATATTTTCACTTTACACTGAGTTCCAAACGTTGTTCTTGGTATGGTCTAGGGCTGTATATTTTTTTTTTCTTTAACCATGTTCAATTAGATCCCAGCTTACTATAAACACTGCCATTGTGTACATGCATCGTTTCTACATGGTCCAGTCGTTCACAAGGTTCCACAGGAATGTAAGTCATTTTCTTTAAAATCTGTAGGGGTCTGGTGTTTGAGGTCCCGAGCTCACGTTTGTGCATCCCCGTCAGGTCATTTCTCCTGCCGCGCTCTTCCTTGCTGCAAAAGTGGAGGAACAGCCCCGAAAGCTGGAGCATGTTATTAAAGTGGCCCATGCCTGTCTCAACCCTCAGGAGCCTTCCCCAGACATCCGCAGTGATGTGAGTGCTTTTTGTTTTTTTCCTCTCTCTCTCTATTTAGAGTGTATTTCTGACGTTTTTCTTTTTCATAAGGGTAATGATTGTCTTCCAAATATAAGCTGTAGTTACTTTTAGACACATCTTTTTTTGAAAACCTGAGTTTGTGTAAGTAGGCTGATGATTGCTTCATGTGTGGGTTATATGTGTAGTCCCAGACACCTTCCCTGGGACCTTTTAAGACAGAATGTGTTTATAATAAAAGTCAAGTGAGAACACCCTGACCCAAAGTCAGGGTGTTTGTGAGTTTGAAGGCACGATGCCTTGAATTTAGATAGATGTGCATCTTGGTTCTGGCTGTCTAGAACTGTGCACATTATTTTCTTATGGTTGGTTATGCTTTGATTATTATGTTCCAGAATTGAGGAAGGTGTGACACTTTTACTCTGTTTTTTTGGGTTTTGGGCTGGGGCTTTAGCATCAGTTCATTTACAGCCGTCACTGTTCATTTTCCTACGTTCCTATGTCCTGGTGTGTCTGGCTGGTACCAATAATTAAAACAAACTAGGACTGCAACTATTTAAAACTTTACTATTTAGATGTCATACTAAAACTTCCTTCCATTAATTTGATAAAACATACATTGTTTTGTTCGCTTTATAAATACACAAAAGCAGGCAAGACAATTTTGCTTAGTAAGCAAAATCTACACATACACTTATTTGAAAAGGGAGTCTATGAATGATTGCACAGGCAGCAGACTTCACTGTTATTGATAAGCCAGAAGGTGACATCTGGAACTCAGTCACATCTGTAGCTTAAAGCCCTGGAATTTTTTTGCTTGAAACATCTAGCTCTGTAACTATTGATATTAGCAAATTGATGATGGAGTCTTGGATGAACAAAAGCCAATAGATAATGTGTCATTTTAGGTAACAGGTCAGTAACGGTGCTTCCTTGGTTGACATGATCACTTATAACTACACCTGAAAAGATAAACTTTGGTTAAAAACTGTAAGCGGACAGAGAAAACTTTCTCTGTGTTCACATGGATTTTGTTGCGTGAGCAGAAATATTTTCAGTCACTGTCTACATCCCAGGTTTGGATAAAAAATCTAAAGCACCGGTGCTGACGCTGCACGTTTATCTTCCACACAGACCAGGTTTTTTCTGGGATGTAAAGTGCTGCATAAGCACAGTATGCTATCTAAAGCGAAATAGGGTGCTTTGAACTTGAATGATTACTCAAGGCAGAAAAAATTCTTTTTTTTTTCCATGCTATTTATTCTGTCACATTTTGCAGTCGAGGTAGTTGAATCATTTGAGGAATAGTTTCAGCTCCAACATGAAGGAATGTGTTGGAGCCAATTGCCTGCTTATGTGTCCTCTGGGCCCATTTCTGCTGCATGACAATGGAAGATTCTGTGGTGTTTTTTCCTATCGCTAACTCATGGT
>CAAE01009908.1:0-13111 GCA_000180735.1 Tetraodon nigroviridis | reverse complement strand
ATGTTAAAATGAAGTGGTGGCTTTGAGGTTGTTGAATTTTCATTAAAATTTTCACGTCTTTCCAGTCAGTTATTTTCCCCCAAATCTGATGCTCTTCTCTCATTAAGTGTCATAATGATTATAAAAAAATATTTAAAAGCACCCCGAAAGCTCTGACCCTGGAATCGCCCCTGTTTGTCATTTCTGTCAATAATTTATGTCCACAAAGCTGCATTAAAAAAATACAAATTTAAGTCTGACTTTATCGTGTTTCACCAGCAGCAGCCAATGTTGCAGCCACATGTTGTTTACCTTTCGTCTTAAGCGAGCTATGGCTAAGAAAATACCGTAAAAACCGGACTATAAGCCGCTACTTTTTTTCCCAAACTTTCAACCCTGCGGCTTATGCAATGATGCGGCTAATGTATGCATTTTTTCTTAACGGCCGCCAGGGGCGCTCGAGCAGAAAAGGTAAGAGTGAGACCGGTGGAATATATGTGTCGAGGAAGATGCAAGTTTAACGTAACCTCGCGCTTTGTCCGTGAATAAAATTAGCATGAACAGACCCTCATCATGGAAAATGCAAGAAGAAATGCATATGACGCAGCTTTCAAGTTAAAAGCAGTCGAGCTGGCTTTCAGTGACTTTTACCGTTTTTTTTAACCAGCCCTGTTAGTGCTGTGCTACTGTATTCCTGCTGTGTTACTGCCGCGTCACAGGCACTGTTTGGAAAGAAAAGCTAAGGTATATTCTTAAAACTTTGAAAACTCTCTCTGTGTACCGTCTTTCTTTGTAAATATGTTTACATGTTTTAATGTGGGCACATGCGGCTTATATACAGGTGCGGCTTGTGTATGTACAAAATCGGTTTTCCTCTAAAAATGTAGTGGGTGCGGCTTATAATCAGGTGCGCTCTATAGTCCGGTTTTTACGGTAGGTAATGGATAATATGCTATGGCTAGGATAATACGCTATGGCTAGGAAAAGAAGGTTCTGGTTGCAAAACCATGTACCAGAAGCAATCTAAAATTTGCCTCAAAAATTGACAGTCAAAAGGGCTTACACAACAAATCTAAAATGTCTACAGAACCATAAAACTATTTCCTGGTGTTGAAAACGACATTAAATTGCTCTTATTCATTAGGGTGGACAGTACACTACAGAATGTGTATTATTAAAGCTGATTATGCTATGATAGTAGAATGTAAAAAAGTAAAAAATATAGACAATATATTTGTCAAATAGATTATTTCTTTGACAAATCTACTTCAAAGACAACTTTTTTAAAAAGTTCATTTAAAATAAAAAGGACCATAGCCATAGCTCACATTTGGCTAATGGGAAATATGAGCCAAATGTAGTACAAATTCAGATCACACAGGCTCTGTTGTCAGTCCAGCTATCTGGAGGTATTAGTCAAAAATCTGTTGGAGTTCTCTGAGCTAATTTTAGACAAGCTAGGCAAATTTTAGGTAATCAAACTAACGCAAGCATTCAATTTTCTCGTGTGTATTTAAGCACACTTGTTTAGGGTAGAAGGAACTAAAAAAGACAAGAAGTTCTCTGAGCAGCTGTTCCTCAACATAGCTACTTAATATCGTCCCAGATCAGACTTTGTAGGGCTCTCCAGACTAAATATAGACCAGATTAGGTTAAAAACTTATGCTGTTGAAATGGCAAAAGTTATCAGCATAGATATTTTAAGTCATATGGCCCATTCCCAATGTTTGGAGCAGATCTGGGTTTTTTGTGAGGAGGACTCACCTGTAAGAGTAGTTCTGTTGACCTCCTCAGACGTCCCGGGGTTGGTGAGGCCTAGTGTGGCGTGCACTGTTAGCCTAGTGAGTAACTGCCTGTCCTCTCAACCTCAGGCCTACCTGCAACAAGCCCAAGACCTGGTCATTCTTGAGAGCATAATCCTCCAGACCTTGGGTAAGTTTGGGGGGAAGAGTCCATCATTTCCCTTCAGAATCACATGTGATGCCTACAAAGATGCTAACTTATTATTCCGTCCACAGCAGCCACCAGCAGCTAACACTAGCTCAAAGAAATGTTTTTTGTTGTGTCATAAAACTTTGCTGTTGGAGGACTGTTGTGATGGTGATGATGGTATTTGTGGGTCTGTATGATGCTGTTACACAGAGGGGGATGCTGTTGGCCTCAGTTGAAGCCCAGATTACTTTGGTGCCTTCATCTGTCTGCATCACTAGAAGAGATAACTCTTCCAGTCACGTTTGTTTTGAAGCTTGGACGAACCTGTGTGACGAAGCTAGTATGACTGATCAAACCCTGTCTTTTGTATTGCAGCTTTCGAAATCACCATCGACCATCCGCACACTCATGTTGTGAAGTGTACCCAGCTGGTCAGAGGTGAGCATCCACTCTTCTTCTCTGCTCTTTGCGTGGATCGCTGCATCAGGATTTACACATGTGTGTTGTTGTTGTTGTTCCAGCGAGTAAAGACTTGGCTCAAACTTCATACTTTATGGCCACCAACAGGTAAATCAGTGTCGTCTTGATTCTGTGGTTGTGAATAACGGCCGGTTTCGCAGCCGGTGTTGGCCGGTGCTTGAGTGGTGGACATTACGAGACAGCGTGATCAGAACTGTAAACAGATGATGTAATAATTTTATTATGAGATCTTAGTATAAGAGGATCACCCCCTACATCTGAAACTACCTTACTCTTGACAGGTCAACTCATACCTGCAAACGTGTCACAATAATGCTAACAGTAAAACGTGTACGTTTGTGTGCGTCATGCGACCTGTTGAGGTTTTGTTTGTAAGCTGATGACTTATTAATAGTCTAAATTAAATATTGCATTTTGCTGTATCAAAAACGCATCTATTTCTTTAAATTGCACCTGACTAATTCTCCGACTGTATCTCTATTCACGTTACAGTCTGCACTTGACCACGTTCTGCCTGCAGTACAGCCCGCCTGTGGTCGCGTGCGTCTGCATCCACCTTGCGTGCAAATGGTCGAATTGGGAGATTCCAGTTTCCACTGACGGCAAACACTGGTGGGAGTACGTTGACCCCACGGTGACGCTGGAGCTGCTGGATGGTACGTGTAGCAGCTGACTTCCTCCAGTGAGAGCACGGGTCAGAGTTGAGGGCTCACTTTGCTGTGCTGGTTTCAGAGCTCACACACGAGTTTCTGCAGATCCTGGAGAAAACGCCCAGTCGACTTAAACGCATTCGCAACTGGAAGGTAAGCATTTCCGTCCAGCTTGTCCATCTTTTATAGAATTTGGAGGTCTTCTGTGCACCACAGTTTTGGGACTATAGGCTGCACTTTTTTCTCATAGTTTGGCGGGGGTGCGACTTATATAGAGGAAATTGTTCAAATATTTACAGTATCTTTACATATTCGTTATTTTCACGCTGACAACCACTTATAAAGACACGTTTTTTAGAAAACCTTGCCGTTGTTGTGTTCCAGGCTGGAGGTCAAACACCCAAAGCGAAGCCCAAACTGCAGGAGGATGGCGATCAGAGGGACACCATGATGAGCATGATCTCCATGGCGTCCTCGGAGAGCACAGTTGCGGGCCTGATGAGTCTCTCTGTGCCGTCTTCCGCCTCGTTGCTGGGCGACAAGGATCAGAGTGCGTCTGGCAGCGCACAGACTTGGACAGGAAAAGGAGTTCCTGAGCAGACTAACAGCGAGGTCCACACCCCGGCCAAGGTGTCCCTGAGTGAGTACCGTGCCAAGAATGCTGACGTGCTGGCGGCTCAGAAGAGGAAGCTGGAGAACATGGAAGCCAGCGTAAAAAGGGACTATGCCAATGCTGCCCAGGCGCTCATTGGTCAGCAGCAGAGGAAGGAGAAGCAGCAGCATCACCAGCAACCGGCTTCCGCCTACTCCGATCTTTCCAGTCCATCACCCATCATCCTGAAGATCCCTCTAGAGAAGGAAAAACACGAGAGGAGTGCTCTGAAAATGCGCTTCCCTGTTGCTGGGGGAGGGGGCAGTAGCGGTCACAGTGCCCGGAGTCAGGACCCTGACATCAAAGTCCGGATCAGAATGCCTGAAAAGCAGAGGGGGGGCTCAGGGGAGGACAGCAAAAACCGGGACAAACATAGAGAGCGCTCAAACCATCACCACCACCATCAGTATCACCACCAGCACCACTCCTCCAGCAGTTCCTCCCTCTCTTCCTCACACAAACACTCCTCCAGCTCTGGCGCTGCCACAGGAAGTAGCAAAAAAGTCTCCATGGACTTCTCCAGGACCAGTTCTTCCTCTTCCTCCTCCTCGTCCTCATCCACCTCGCGCAAGAGAATGCACTCGCAGGACCCCGCTGCCCCCGGCTCCCACCCCCCTTCCAAACTAAGCAAGTCCTCCAGAAACCCGTACCAGCTCGCGTCCCTGTCTCTCCTCCTCAGGCCAGGCGCTGGGCCACACCTCAGACCTTCTGCCCCTGCAGGGCTTGCCCCACCACCAGGGGGGCTACTCTCACAGCAAGGGCGAAAAGTTGGACACAAACGGTCACGGAGGCGGAGGCAGCTCCCAGTCCAACGAGTACCAGGACACCTTTGAAATGCTGAACTCACTGCTGAGTGCTCAGGGTGTCCAGCCGGCACAGCCGTCCGTCTTTGATTACAGAACCCAGTACGGGGATTACCGATACGGCGGGGGGGGCAGAGCTGGCAACTCCAGACCTCCACCCCTGCCTTCAGAACCGCCACCCCCTTTGCCGCCGCTACCAAAATAATTCCCTGGGGGACAACGGTGACTATTGTTACAGTGTGGGTGACGGCCGAATGTACAGGTCTGGTTTTTATATTTTAAAGAGCGGTGACTGTGGGGGGGGGCACCCCCACCCCGCCACGGTGCCAGCGCCGCTGCGTGTGCGATGCTCCTCTTGCTGGTTCATCTTTCCTAATGTTTTTATAGTCTGTTATTTATTGAAAGCTTTTTTACTCTTTGCGTGCAGAGGATGATTGTTCGTCAGGACGGTTTTGAGAGTGCATGTCTCCAAAGCATCCGATCAGTGTTTTTCTTTTGTAACAGCCATAACCTGAAGAACATGAAGCCACTGCCCTGATAGACCTGTACAGTAAATCAGTGAAAACCTGAAAGATCTTTGTTTTCTTATTAAAAACAAAAAAAAGCTGTATTATTGGAAACTTGTTTTAGTGTTGCAGTCATTGTTTTAAATGGTTGTAAATGTTTCTGTTATATTTCTGTTGATCACACTAAAGGATATACTGTAGCTCTCAGCTCAGACTCAAGGGTTCACAATAACTAGTCAAATTAGGCATCTGTCTCTGGTGGTCTTCTTTAATACTGTGACTGCACTTTCAGACTGTAACCCCCAACCCTTGTCGTTCATGTGAAATGTCCAGAACTTGACTGGATGATGCTTCTGATATTAGTGACCACATTTTTCCAAAGAGTCCTAACGGCAGGGTGTAGATCTAGGCTCAGGCTGCGGGAGAAACGAGAAGCTCTGGATCCTAACTGCTCGGTTGTTTTTGTCTCATTTAGGTCAGTCTTTTGATTTAGGACATCTAAAACTATCCTTTTTTTTTTGGTCATTTTTAGTTTAAACTTTAGAGTTTACAATTTAAGAATTCAGAATCATGTGGAACTTTCTTTACAAATGACTTAAGCGGGGAAGTATTTTTGTTACATTTGGCGCTAATGACGTACAAAATAAGCTACGAGTTGGTCGTGTTGTGGATGATGCAGGAACACATCAGACTGTAGAGCACGTTCTTTCAGGTCCGTGTCCGAGGCTCTAATCTCAGGCTGCAGAGGTTTTAAAATGTTGACTGTCCATTATTAAAGAATCTGAACACCACACGTGAGACAGATGGAAACATTCACACTAGCCAACAATGCAAAGTTTGTCCATGTTGTTTGCGTGTCACTCAGGTCTGGAAATAAAATGTGTTTTCATCAGGAAGTTCTATGTCTACACTGTTCTTTTGATATGTGACTGGTTTATTCTACGTTAAAGTCAATAAATATTTTAAGAAAATAGCATGTGTGTGTGCCTTAAATCTGTGAGGCAAATTTTAGGGTGAAACTGGCAAATCTTGCAGTTGGAGGACAACCCCGACACCCTAGTTTGGCTTCTCCCAGAATTGATTGTGTATTAATGCGTTTAATAACGCAGGAGGGGATATTTTTGCAGCTTTTGACCCGTTTGAATCATTTCTTCTTCATCACCATTGTGGCCCTGTCATGTTTGCGTGGAGGTCAAGTGTGTGCTGGCCTGTTTGCTGGGATCTCCTACGTCTCTTGATGGCTCTCGTTACATGGACCATCCTGAAGGAGCCGCACCATGGGCTGCATGCGCACCTTACTATACGCAGTGTGGGAAAAATGCGATTAGATTTGATTTGTGGCCACTGCCTGCAAAACCATTTTTGCATTTGAGGGGTTTTTTTTGTTTGGTGTTTTTTTATTGCTTCCTTTTTATCTGTTTTGTCTTGTACAAAAGCATATCAAATTAAGACACAATCATGATTGCTTACTGTACGGATCTATTTGCATCATAATTGTCACTGACGCTGTTTTAATTCATCGCACTTTGTTTTTAGCTTCGTACTTTGTACACTATTCTTAACGTTTTACTTTTTAACTGGTCCAAAATCACTGCCATGATAAATGTGTCCTGCAGGGGCGGTAGCGGGTCAACCATAGCCCTAACAAGTGAGACGCGTCATAGCAGGCGTAGAAGAAGATGCAGTCGCAGTAACATCTGCAGCGAGTAGATATGTCTGAACGGAGATCCGGAAGATGAGCAGCCTTTCACCCGAAACAAATTTATGTTCATAGTGTCTTTTTGAGATAACTTTAACTTGACAGCGGTGAGAAAAATTTCTCTTGGTACCCACAGGTTAGTAGGACGTTTTTTTTAGCCCTAAATGTTGGTGAAGCGGTTGGCTCGCATTAGCATTAGCTAAAGCAAGATGGCGCTTTCCTAATAAAGAATGACGCGTTAAAGAGGCGGGCAGACGCTCAAAACACCCCCTGTTGAAATCCTTCTTTTCGGAAAAACAAGCGTTTGTTGTGAATAAATACACATTTATCTGTTCGCACAGTCACATTTTCATTTTATGACGGTAGCCTTGGTGTTTGTTTATTGAGATAAAGTGAGCAGGACCGCTGACGAACACCACGTGTTTTATGAAAGCGGTATTTACTTAGTTTGTAGGAGAACTTAAAATTGTGTCATTGTTTCTTAGGAATCAGCGTCTACACACGTTGGGGTGGAATACGTATTAATTGTGTTTTAAATGCAACGACCAGGCGTGTTACTAGAGTCTGGCTGCTGTTTAAGGACTACATTGTTTCATGTTTGATTTCATTTTTCTTGGCTCTGGTCCTTGATTTTAAACCTCTATAAGGTTTTAACCTCCACATGTTTAGGATGATGTACACAGCCTCACTGTTTTACCAGATTTCCCTGTTTCTAATTCCTTCAGCTCCAGTTCTATAACGGACGATGAACCGGATCAGGATCCACGTCTTACCGTCAAGCCGGAATCGCGTTGCCCAAACGCTTCGGCCTGAAGAGCCCCAGACGTGCGCGTTTTCCCAGAGACCCTGCTCTTTGCCCCGCCTGGAAGGCCTGGAGTTTTGCATCAAACACATCCTAGAGGACAAAAACGCCCCGTACAAGCAGTGTAATTACGTGTCCACTAAAAACGGCAAACGCTGCCCTAATGCCTCCCCAAAGGGCGACAGGAAAGATGGGTGGGTGGAACATCTGCCCTGACTGAGGTGTGGCGCAGACAAATGGCTGATGTGTGAATCTTGTTCTCCAGAGTGACATTCTGTGCAGAGCATGCTCGCAGGAATGCCATGGCCCTGCGTGCACAGATGAGAAAACAGCTGTGCAGCCCGTCCCCTGAGACGCTTGTGTCTCAGCTCAGCGGGTACAGCCGCCCTGAAGCCCACACTATTGATGGAGGCCTTTCTGAGTCTACCCGGACTTTCGGTGAGCGGTGCAGGTAAAGGTGTTGGTCCAAAACTTTCTGGATCTAAAGCCTGTGTTTGTGTGGAACAGATGAGGACAGTTTGAGTGAGGAGGAGGAACCAGGACCCCTGCTGCTCGACCAGACGTGGAGAGGAGACCCGGAGAGCGAGGCCGACAGCATCGACAGTGATCACGAGGACCCTTTTGAAGTAAGATGGAGTCTGTAACCGAAAGCCACTGACTCGACTGTGTTTGTCTCTGGGTCGATCGACACCCTCCACAGATCAGCTGTCTGCTTAAAATTATATCAGCGACGTTGCACGACTTCTTTTTTATGCCTGTCTGGGGCTTAACCGCGTGTTTTAATTCATTAGAGACTAATGGCTGCAGGTAACTGGCTTAGAATGACGTACTTTACTGTCATGAGGTATGACTACTGTAGAAAAGCATGATCGGTCTCACAAAACGATGCCGTTTTCAATGAGGGAGCTCTCGTGATTTTATTGAAGTGAAGAAATCAGAATGCATCACGTTTTTCAAAGTACAGAACCCTTTTTTTTTTATTTTTCGAAAGTCTTGAAAAAACGTATCTTGTAAAAATCAACTACGCAATGTTACCAACCACTGAAGTCATTGAGGTTAGTCTTGATTTGACACACGTTTGCGGCTGAGGTGAGGCCACAAATTGCTCTTGTTGCCTCCAGTGGCGACAACATTTAAAGGGCATTGTTGTTTGATCAACGTCTTTTTTTTTTTTTTTTTTTAGAGCCAAAAAAAAGAACCTTGCAAACAAAAGACACGGCTCCCCTTTTCGGGACAAGTCTTTCTGCATCACGTTCCGCTCAACACGCCATTTTGCCCTCATGTAGTCATTGATGCAGCGTTCAAATGTCCTCAATACGCACGGACCGAATTAATCCTTTCTAACTTGGATTTTACCAAATTTTGAGGACATTTAATCTCAGCACAGCAGAAGACTTTCCTCCTAATGTACAGGAGCACCAGGCTGCGATCCAAACGTCGTGTATGCTCTAAGCCTGTATGTGAAAAATTCATATAAGAGAAATAAATACCGGTGTTCAGTATGAATCGCTATCCTGCCTAGCACTAGAAAAGCTGATGAAAAAAATTTGGAAATTCTATTGCGGTTGCTGTTGCTATGGCAATAAGATAAGACACTGAGATGACAAACTGCAGCTCTCTCAGAAAGCAGCCGGTTATCTCTGTGACAGCTGAGACTTCAGTTTGGAGGCTCGACTTTTAAAACGATCAGAGACAAGCTGAATGTTGAAAAGCTAAATGTTGCTCCTTGTGACGTCGCCCAACTCTAAGACTATTTTAGTGGTTGGTTAGATTTATCTTAGCATTTTAACCACTACTTTAAGGGACAAATTTGTGTTAAATTAATGCAGACTGAGGGTTTTTGTTTCAGGCTCAGCAGAACTGAGTGAACAAATTAATGCATGCATGAAAGCAGATGTGTGTTTGAGGGCGGAGCCCGGTTTGAGCAAGTTGTCACAGTGACCTGTCCTCTTAAAGACATGCAGGAGTGTACACGGCCGAGGAGGTGGCGCTGATCACCAGAGAGAAGCTCATCCGCCTGCAGTCGCTCTACATCGACCAGTTCAAGCGGCTGCAGCATCTGCTAAAGGAGAAGAAGCGGAGATACCTGCACAGCAGAAAGGTGGAGCACGAAAGTCTCGGTAAGAGGATGGCCACGCACCTCTGACCTTGCGTTGTTCCTGTAGCGTTCCACTGGCAGCACTGTTTCTTTCTTCGTCAGGGAGCAGCCTGCTCACCGGAGCAGAAGGTCTGTCTATGAAGGAGAGGGAGAACCTGAAGAAGCTCAAAGCTCTGCGCAGGTACCGGCGTCGTTACGGCGTGGAGGCCCTGCTGCACCGGCAGCTGAGGACCAGGAGGCATGCAGTGACAGAAGGAGCTGCTCAGGTGTGACGTCACCAGATTACCATTTTGTTCGTCTGCTTGGTTCGTTTGTTTTTTTCGGACTAAAAGTCGCTGCGTCGTGAAAAACAAAAAACGTATACAAGTTACACTGGACTATAAGTTGCATTTTGTGGGTGAAATTTCGTTTAAAAAAATCTGAGACCAAGAACACATTTTATCTTGAAAGGCACATTATAATAATAATAGAATAAAAACCAACACGCCCCTTCTCCTGTGTGGCTTTCGTCAGACTCGGCATCAGTTCCTGTTCCATTTATAATCTTTACTACAAGTTACCGTTAAATTTTGAATTTTCAGTGGTACAGGAGTAGCAGATACTGGTACACAAACATATAATGCCCTTGTATAATCAACATGAAGAATTACTCTATATATTTTATAAATTGAAAATATGGTACCTCAAATACAACAGCAATACGGTTACGATAAGGGGATAAGTAGATCTTTCTGTTGAAGTAAATAACATTTTCCTGCGTTTCACGATCATGGCGCTACATGTGGAGCTGATAATTAGCATCGCAGGGATGGTCTGATTCTCGAAGAACATGAGGTATTTGTTTCAGCGCACTGACACGACGAACTCCGGTTGTGTCCCTGCGGTAGTTCTGCCTGAATCCGTCATCCTTTCATCCCAGCACATCCCCGCTCACGTCAACAAGCTCCGGGCTGTCGTATCCAGGCTGGGCCCATTAGGCTCCTCTGCCTGGGAAGCTGCTGGTTCACTGGTGGAGATGCAGCAGAAGCCGCTCAGCTGCCAGCAAACGTTAACCCCTTCTCCTTCTGTTGCAGCCACACGCCAGAACGCCGCACGAGAAGTGCTGCTCTCTGCTGGAGGGAGGGCGCTGCACCAACCCCTGCCTGCCGCTGGCTCGCCACTGCCTGTCGCGTATCCTCTGTCGGGTTTGTGCGTTCTGTAGGGCGTCACTGCGGCACCGATCAAGACCAGCTGCTTACGGTAGCTGCTGGTTTCAAAGGGAGCCCAGAGCAGCCTCTTCCTGTGGTCTGTGGATTTCCCCACCACTCGGGGGCTAATCTGTTCAGTTGGAAGGAACACGGTCGCTTCAGATGAGCGCACGTCTGCGGGGTTTAGACTGGGACCAGTCTTGATCCCAGCAGTGTGCGGCCAATCTGTGGTTTTTACGCCGGTGTTGGCGCGTTTGCGTCATTGTCTTTAACCTCCAGACCCTCAGATATTTGCCAGGACGGCAACCAGGTGCTCTTCAAAGCCTGTCCTGGCACCAAGGACGTGCCGTGCGAGCGCACCGTGCACATGGGCCAGGCAGAAGACCCGCGCTGCCCTCTTCATCTCATCCTGCCTCCACCGATGTTCCAGCCAGAGCAGGAGGCGTCCCTCCCGGAGGCGCTGGGGGCCGCCAGCAGGGACATGTACCTGAGCGCCGCCGAGCTGCAGCCCACAGAGAATCTTCCCCTGGAGTTCAGTGACGTACGTTTCCCCAGGTCACCCAGCGGCACACACGAGGTGATCCGCTGGGTCCTCGCGCGGCGTCATTCACCAGTTTGAACTGAGCTTTCATGACTGGTCCGAACTGGTTCATGTTGGGTTCAAGAGTCAAACCTCCAGAGAGTTTACCGGCAGACCAGTCTGAGGTTTACACGTTGGAGTCAACCACCCTAGACTTCCTGCTAGCACCCCTTTGGAGGAGATGAAAGGTTAAGATCACAAGGCTAGTGTTTCCTCAGACATTCCAGACATAAAGACAGGAAGTAGGCGAGCTTCTTCGTCTCAGCTGCAGTCACGTCCTGAGCTACTTGATTGGACACCTGTGAGGAAGAGTGGACTCAGCTCAGAACCCAGCTCTCATGACATCTCTGTGTTCCAGGACCTGGATGTGGAGGGGGACGGCATGCAGGGACCTCCGTCCCCTCTGCAGTTCGACACGGCCCTGGCGCTGGAAGACCAGACCATCAGAGCCATCGCGGAGGCCCCCATGGACATCCTGGGACACCCGGACCACATGGACCTGGACTCGTCGGGACAGGATCTGTCCGAGAGAGACGTGGAGCCCCTGACGGAGGACCAGGTTAAAGCGTGTTTAAGTCAGAGCAGCTTAAAGTGTGAACAGCAGTGTCCACCAACGACCAACCCAGTCTTTATTAGCACTAAGATAACTGGGATCAGTAGGTCAGCTCACGTAGGAACTGGAGGTTACAGACTGGGCCCAGTAGAGGCTCAGTGTTGAATTTAGGGATTATTCAGGGATTATTGTTGGACGCCTCACCTGCATCGGCAAGTAAATTCTTTCTCTGGCTCAGGTGGAACCAGAGGCGGTTAGAGGCCAGGAGGAGGCCACTGGAGCCAGTCACAGCCCGGGAGCAGCCCAGGGATCCAGATGAGCGTCCAGCTGTTGACACTCTTGCTGTTCTTTATTTATTTACTCTGACCTTTGGTTCCTTCCACAATAAAGGCTTTTGTTGCACTCGAGTTGGTATTTCTGAACGGTGTGAAAGCCACCAGTGAAACCAGTTTGGGACGGGCTTGCTGAAGAAAACTGGGGCGGTAATAAGATTTCGCACAATGACATCACTTTTCCTGAACCCGAACAGCACCGAGGCTGTTGGCAGGAGGCGGCGGCACAATGAGCCTCGCACGCACCCACTAACTGCTCCTTTTCCGTCCAGAACCGCCGCCATGCGCGTCTCCTGAGGTGAGTGCGAAACAAAAGGTCGAACCGTCGAGTGGCTCCGGCTCGGCGGACCCTCGGCAGAGCGCCGTCGGCGCAGCGAAGCTAACGGCGGCTAGCTGGTTCCCGGACGGCGTCTGTTCTGCTTTTAACATGTCTGACAGCCGAACGCCGTCGGTCCGAATGCTTCGGTTTCAGTGTCGGTGCGGGGGGTTTGCGTTTTCACGGCCAGAGCGCCGTTTTTAATATTCCCGTCGCATTTTTTTTCGGTGAAGAGCTAGCTACCGAGCCGCGGCGCAGTGGGAGCCTGTTTTCAGGGTGTAAACCCGAGCCAAGAACCGTCATTTTAATAACGGTACGTTCGTCTCATCCGAGACCCAACATTCAGCCACCGCTGCGGCAAATCTCGGATTTAAACCCCTAAATGTAGGTTATTAAAGGGACATTTCAATGCTGCTGCGAATCACCGGATGTGCGAAACAAACCGGCTGAAAACGACGGGTGTGAAACATTTAAATCCACGGAGACGGAGCTGATGCGTGTGCACATGCAGTTTAGCAGATTTGCGCGCGTGCTTTCACCAG